>CAIGQS010000163.1:0-108376 GCA_903798195.1 Danio kyathit
CTGCCTCTGACAGCAACGCTTTGTGGAAGAGCTGCGATACTCACAATCCTTCAGCCGAGGGCACAGGTCACTTCACAAAGCGCAGCCGTTCCATCTCCTCTCAAACTTCCACACCAATCAACCTTGAGAATGCGATACTCGTGATTCCACAATGCACAGCTCTCTTCATGCCTTGGCCCCTGCGGTTCATTAGATTGGCGCGGGAGGGAAGAATAAAGCAGGTAAAGAGGCAGGAGCTAATGGTGAAAGCAGCATACAGTAATCATCAGACTGTTGGCCGCAGAGACGCAACACTCAAATAGTTCATTATAAGATGACACAACCAATTTGTAGCAGGGGCGGCAGCAATCTCAAAAATCTCCCCTGACAAAAGCATTTAGATTAGACTGCTTTTCAACCAGGAGAGCACTGACACGAATCACTACGCACAACTGGGGAATGGAATCTGTTTTAATTCTCCTCCAGGCAAACATAAAACTGTCCAGGTAAGTCATTTATGGAGAGGGAGAGAGACAGTTTCACCCCCTCAAAAAAAGAAAAAGATGTCTTTGTCTCATATATAAGCGCTATGCTAAGACTATTCATCTATTTGTAACATTTCCCTTCATTATTTCTCTTATAATCTTCCTTTACTGGCTCGGCTCATGAATGCTAATAGCTCTCTTGGAACAACATCGGGTGTAGATTTTTTTTCTGACGGTTTTTTTTTTCCTCTCTCACACAGATTGTAATACACACGTGAATGAAGTTGGGTGAAAATGGAGTGAGGTGCCATTTCATCTAATAAATATAATTCTGTAATTACATTCTGAAAGAAGTGCTTAGACCCCGCTGGCTCTAAAGAATCTCCCAGAGTTCAGGACCACCGCTCACATCTCAGCCAGACCTAATGAACTCCAATACTGCGCCATCAAATAGATTCCCTTATTTCATTTTATAGTTACTCTACTCCGACACACACAAAAAATGCAAAGCAGATGCTCTTCCTCAGAATAAGGGCTTAGGCCTTGGTGTCTTATCACGCTACATGCAGAAGCCCCAGCCTGATTCCTCTACAGCTCATGTTAGGAGAGCCAAACTCCACAAAGCGGCAAGAAGACAAATTCAGGAAGGGCCAGGGGGAAAGAAACCATCTAATCCTGGAACGCAAACATCAGAAACAGAGAAAAGACATGTCGCTTGTGTTTGGCAGGGACTCTGGATATTCAGCAACAAAGGAAAGAGGTGTTAGTTTGCTAATAGCCCTTTAAGTGTCGGCGTAAATATTTGTGTATTTCCACATGCAGAGCGCTGGTCAAGTGTCCAAATGGAGATGCTAAATAAATGTGCGTCTCCCTGCAGAACTGAAGTATTAGGCTTTAAATGGAGGTCACTGGGGACCTGATGCTACAGGCTTCGTTCTTGCGACTCTGTTTCCAAGAAGAGCGTATCCAAGGGACTGTTTGTTTATTCCGGCAAGGCTAAAAAAGAAAGCTTGCTTATGTGACTGGGTGTTGAATGAATGAATTTGCATGTGTGTATGAAATGTAAACAGCACTGACAAATAATGTAAGCGCTTGCTCTCGCAGCATATGTGAAGATGTGAAAACAGTGGTGCTAAATGTGGTTGTTGGCTAGCAGGAACATGCTACTTTTTTTGAAAACAGGCTCATTTTACAACTCTCCTGAAGTTAAACAGCTGATCTTTTACCATTTTTGATTCCATTTAGCTGAATTCGGGTGTTATGATTATCAGCGATCTAACAGCTGCAAATCCGCCCTTTATGGACTACATATTCAGTCATGCAACACACACACACTCATCTGCTCCAAGTCACCATTGATTTTGGATTGCTTTTGGACTGATTACTGCACTATAAATACAGCACACTAACACACAGTTGTGGCTGAGTCTTGTTTACTGGTTAGTGACATTACAACGCATTTCCTTTGTCTTGCTTTGCCGTGTTTTGATTCTCGCCTTGTTTATCTGTTTATCCCTGTCTGCTGCCTGCCTTCTGACCATCTGCCTGTGTATCTGACTACGACTCTGGATTGCCTGCATACATCTGTTTCTGTGTTGACCATTGCTTACCTGACCTTTCTATTAAACCTGCATTTGGATCTGCACCCCTGCTATCAGTGTCACATCACTGTTACAACGGACCTGATGGAAACATTATTAACGTAGCTTAGCATAGATCACTAAATCAGATTAGACCAATAGCATCTGCTCAAAAATGATTCAATGATTCAAATGTTTTAATAGTTTTTCTATTTAACAATTGACTCTTCTGTATTTACATCACGTACTGTACTAAGACTAACGAAAAATGAAAAGTTGTTATATTTTAGGTTGATGGCTAGGAATTATTCTCGCATTATGACATAATAATCAAAGTACTTTGCTGTACCATGGCTGCAGCAGGTGCAATGATATTACACATTGCCTGAAAATAGTCCCCAGCACCAAGCCATACACTTGCACCATCAGTTAGAATATAAGTAATTTCATTGAGCCTGCTGTAACCATGCTACAGCAGCAAAATCTCTTGATTATTTCACTGGAACGAAAGCCATATTGGCCTAGATAATAGCAACTTTTCTGTTGGTATTAGTACATGATGTAACTACAAAAGGGTCAAACTTTAAGTAAGAAAATGAGCAAAACATTTTTTTTTTTACATTTTTTTGAGTGAAATGCTAATGATCTAATCCAATTCAATGATCTATGCTAAGTTAAGTTAAAAGTGATGCCGTTAGACCCTTAGATCGGCTGAGTGGATTAACGAATAGTAAAACTCAACTGTTTAACTCTAATGTGTCCATTTAAAAAAGTGAAGAGTTCCTTTAAGAGTTACACTGACTAGTAAACAGCACCTAGACCTGCAATAAAAAATTAAATGCAATAAAGCAGAAAAAAATGGGTCAAGACAAACTTTAAACACTGGCTTAACCTTATTAAAAAGTTCTTGTTCTTTTTTTAAATATTGATGAATTATACACTACCTGACAAAAGTCTTGTCGTCAATCCCAGTTACAAGAGCAACAAATAATAACTTGGCTTCTATTTGATCAGCTGGAAAAGTGGCAGATTTTTCAGAATCATCTGTTGATCTGCATCCCAATCATTACAAATACTGCAGAAGACCTATTGGAACCCACATGGACCCAAGATTCTCACAGAAATCAGTCAAGTTTTTCTTTTGTCTAAGAAAAGTCAGACCTTACTGTCCTAATTAAATAATTAAAAATCAAAGCATGATCATATTTTATTTCGGTAAAATAAGCGTAATCTAGAGGCCTTTGCCTAATATAAGCCACTTTTAATACCAAATGATCAAGTAGAAGTCAAGTTATTAGTTGTTGTTCCTAAAACTTGGATTGGCGACAGGACTTTATCAGGTGGTGTAGAAATAAAGACAGATTGGTAGCATGATAAATAGAGAGACAGACCATAGATACACTGTAAAAAAAAATCTTGCTGCCATAATTTTTTAATTGAATCAAATTAATGTTTGTAGTCATCTCAACTTACATCAGTCAAACTGACTAAAACATTAAGCTTTGTAAAACTTTAAAATTGTAGAAACATGATTATTTTCCTAAAACACGTTAAAGCAACCTAAACTATTTGTAGTCATGATTTTTGTTACAGTGTGATGTACAGTATAGTAAAAGCTCAAAGCAAAAGCTCGTTTTGTTTGAATACAAATCTTAGGCTTGGTTTTATTGTTCAAATTAGCCGAGCTGGTCCTTGTCCTGTATGCCCTTAATTAACAAGCCTTCAATTCCCCTATTAATTAGAACAAGCTATTAGCTCTTTTACATCACTCTTCATTTGTCGACAATTAAAAGGCCAATTATTAAAGGCATGCCACACTGTAACTGTGTGAGGGGATGGGCAGCCAGATCAGTGTGAAGATGGTGGAGACCTGAGAGAATCAGAGCGGAAGATTTGAGAAAGTTGGGCTACTTCATTATGCTGCCTAGAATACAGTGTAAATGCATTTACATTTTAATATTAAACGGACAATTTTAACCAAAGCAAGTGAGAAATGAGTACTCAAACCAGCAAATGATAAAAAATGTAAATTGTCCCAGATAATCTCACATTTCACACATACCAAGTTTTTCTTTTTAGAAAATAAATAAAATGAAAGGGATAAGGATAGGATAAAAATGATGAGAGAAAGAGAGTGCTAGTGTTAGAAAGTCAAGTGTTGACTAAAAAGACTAAAAATAAATGGCTAAAGGCTCAGTTGATTATGTCAAGTAGGGAAGATCAAGGTAAAGGAATAGTTCATGAAAGTGATTCTTTGCCTCTTTTTGTAAAGGTAAATGTGCAGCCATGTGAACATTCTTATGAGTCACCTTTGCCAAGTTTATTTATATATAAAGTATGTTGCAATAAAATAAAATAAAATAAAATAAAATAAAATAAAATAAAATAAAATAAAATAAAATAAAATAAAATAAAATAAAATAAAATAAAATAAAATAAAATAAAATAAAATAAAATAAAATAAAATAAAATAAAATAAAATAAACCTTGAACCATAAACCTGGAATTTGCACTGAGGAAATACTGAAGTCACAAACAGAATCACAATGATTTCACACTTAACGTGCACCACTTTGCCACACTTTGAGCACATGCTATTATTAACCTGTGGAAAATGACGAGTATCTTGACATCTATGTGTCATGTTAACATTTCATTAGCATCTACGATATGTGTGAGAGACACCAAAATAAAGCAAATGGTGAGAAGTTGTTTCTCCACCATCCCTTAGGCCATACTGATGCAGTTTGAGCAGGAAAACTTTAAGCATATTCGTATGTGTATTTCACAGTTTAAGATGAGAAAGCAAACTTCACAGAAGATGTTTAACACTTATGCTTATGTACAGTATGTGTTATCGGAAAAACATTTTATACTGACAAGGCTTTAAAATGCAGAGGTAAAGACAGGAAGCAGCAGCTCATTCGCATATAAAGACACACAAAAATTATCTTTAGTTTCTCTAGTATCTTTAGACATAATCTTCTTATACACGATACAGCCAAAACATTATTTCTTTGCTCTACTATTAGATTATTCATTATTATTTCATTATTATTTTTTCATCTACGCATACTTTTCAAAAACATAAGCAATGGCAAAAATACGATTAATCAGTCTAATGCACTGCACTGCAGCACAAGTGCATTCCCATTCAGAAGCAGACCTCCTCTTGGCCACTATAATCAAAGAGCAATGTAAGCCATTACGAAATTACTTCCATCATAGTTTCGGTGCCAAGCTCTTCCGTCTCACATTGGCATTCACTGTGTCAGATGTTTGGAGCGACCCTCAAAACTTTGAGCCATAAACCATGCCGACACACAAATCCAGCGTCAGAGCCTCTTGGGAGGGACAGAATGGGGACAAAAAAACAAAATGGCTTTTCTGTTTGATGGCAAATATAAAAAAAAAGAATCTCAAAAAACTCCACACTGTCCTTCTAATGTGCATTGCGAGCTCTCAAAACAAGGAAGAAGAGACTGTTTATTCCATATTTGGTGTATTTGGTGAGTGTCCAAATAGATAATAGGACAACATTATATATTGAAATGATATCTCAATTGCAACAGAAGGTGGGTGTACACAGTGCGAATTCTAATGGTCGGAAGATTGCACATCCATGCATATGTAAGGAGTGAGTTTATGTGAAAATCATTTGGACACAGTGATATATGATTTTATGACCTGTCGAATTCCAAAGCAACCACATGAAATATAGAATAATAATCAATAATAATAACCAATTTCATAAATGAGCTGAAAAATGTTATTTAATTTTGTAAATCACTTTACAAATCACACTGATGGAAATCTAGACTTAAAATGAAAGGTGTATGCACGTTTTTGACTCTTCTAAAGCATAAAAATACCATACATTACCATACAGTACAATAAATAAAAATAACAATACCATAAAAAAAAAAAAAAAAAAAAAAAACACACAAACTAAATCTGTAGAAGCTACATTTCACTTAGAATAAGGTGATGTTTCAAAATATCTTCTGCCAACATATAACAGAAATGTTTGTCCTACATCCTGCATGTCACCTGACGTTGTTTGTTTTAGCAGTACACAGGCCCTGTAAGCAGTGAAGACTCCCTGGGCGCCCAGAAGCCCATGGGGTCCACGGAGAAAGAGGGTGAACGAGATGGAGAAAGACGAAGAGATGAGGAAAGAGTTTCCTCTCCTCTAAGGTGAGCTTCCCCTACCCACAGCTTAACCAATCAGACTCAACAGCAGGAGCCCAGTGATTGACAGGGCAATTACCGCTAGCAGCCTCTCTGGTGGATCCGGAGACATCTCCAAATACAATTTCACTATTTTGTTACATCAGACGTTCGCAGGAAGGATTTAGTACAAAAGCAAAATTGCCAGGCAGACTCGTGGTGGAGCAGTCCTGCTGGTGGAAAACATCCTGACGGTGTGTGTGTGTGTATTTTCATTCTACGTTTTTTTCATAAAAACATACCCTTGGCCAAGGTTATTTCCCACTAACCCCTGTGCTATTTCTGAAAGTATTTTTTCTCAATAATAGTTTTTCTCTTTGAGGAGTGATAGAAAAGGTCTTTGGTGCTGGTGAGAGGAGAGAAGCACCATTAAAAGTATCTCTTTAAATACATAAATGCAAGGACAACAATGGACTATACTTATTATGGTAATAAGAAGGGCTTTTTACACTGATACACTTTGACAAGGAGACAGCCAGTCTTCCTACACTGTACAATAGGGGAGAGTTGGATAAAGCTGCGTCTCTTTCAGAAGATGTCCTCCAGGCAAGGAGAAATTAGCTCAACTGAATAAACTTGATTCTATTTTGGAAAGCATTAGAAAGGGTTTCTGAAGTTCAAATAATGAACTAATTGCATAAATGCAACATCTATTACTATGTATATGATACACAACAGCAGGCATTTTTTTTGTAAATATAAAGATTAACATTTTTTTGTAAAAAAAACTTTTCTGCTCACCAAGAATATTTATTTATTTGATAAATAAAAAAAAATACTGTTTTTTTTATCAGTAATTCATAATACATTTCTTTAATTCATATTTTAGCATCATTACTTCAGTCATCAATGTCACCCAATCCTTCAGAAATCATTGTAATATAATGATTTGCTGGAAACATTGCTGATTATAGTTTGCAAAGAAATATTTCTGATTATCATCAATGGTAAAAAGAGTTGTGCTGCTTAATACCTTTGTGAAAACCATTATATCATTTATTTCAATAGTAAAAGTAAAAACATGTCTGATGTTAAACATTCAGTTGATCAAAAGTTTAAGTAAAAAATTGTAACGTTGTAAAACAAGTATACTTATTTTTTTATAAATGCTTTTTGGTACAATGTATTCATTAAATAAATCAAAGCTATATTAGTTTCCAACCGCTACAGTAGTAAAAACCATATATAATGGTTAAATGGTTACTTAATAGTTACTAAATAGAACAACATAAAAATAAAAAAATAAAAACATTGACATCATAAGCACTGTTTCTTGAGCACCAAATCCAACACAGGCTCATTTTGAAAACGTAGCCCTATATACGTTTTTGAAGATCACGAATTATGTAGCCAGAGCTACGTATGGATGCATTTCTTATTTAAAACTAACGATATGGGGCGGTATGATGCTGTTCCTTTTCGTGCTTACCAGCTGACCGCTTACCTCCATATGGACGGCTTTCCGGCTGTTACCAGTTTGTCCGGTAGCTCGACACATACGTCGGTGATCTTGAGATGCAGAGCGAAGTTGACCGCGACAATAGGGTTCGAGTCCAGAGAAGAACAGTTCCAGAAAGCAGGTAAAATAAAAACAGAAGCCAAAAAATAAAATAAACAAGTAAATAACAGGGTGAGAATGTGGTAAAATTTAAAAAACGTGGTAAAAATCAGGGGGCTTTTGTTTTTCTGGATTGCTTTTCAAAACACTGTGGTTGAGTTTATAGGGAAGTGGGTGGGTGGGTCAATCAGTGCTTTTTAAAATACTATTGGTTGGGTTTAGGGAAGAGGGAGGGTGGGGGAAATTGGTGGTTGGTCAGTCAGTAAATCAGTGAGTCAACAGCGGCCTATGGTGAATTTAAGCAAGAACAGCAGGCACAAATGACACTCACGAGAGAAATTTGAAATCTGAAAAAGCGCACACAGTGGTCTCTGGTGGATTCACGAAAACAAAAACTGCAAAAAAAAAAAAAAAAAAAAGGAGCTGCTGGGACCTATTTTGCTTTCTCCAGAAATGTATATACGGGTACGTAATCGGAATAAGCCTGGGCAGACCAAATCAGCAGATAATGTAATTTTTCAGATCATGTGACCATGAAGTAGGGCTGCACGAATCTGACAATGCAATATATTATATATATATATACTGCCGTGATATATATTGCAATATTAAGATAATTTCACCAGATGATTTAAATATCTCTATTAAGAAAGATTTAATTAATT
The DNA here is from genome assembly GCA_903798195.1 of Danio kyathit. Taxonomy (NCBI): domain Eukaryota; kingdom Metazoa; phylum Chordata; class Actinopteri; order Cypriniformes; family Danionidae; genus Danio; species Danio kyathit. The sequence continues at coordinate 8,498 of CAIGQS010000163.1, forward strand.
TAGATCAACTGTGATGATCAACTCTTTCTCTATGCATAGTCCATCTGCATAAATTAGAATAAATTTAAAGCAAAAATAAACAAATAAACAGTGCTTCATGATTTTCTGGGGAGTCTAACTGTAAAATGTAAAATATCATGGTCATCATTGTATATGAAAAATAATAATATCTTTGTTTTAATCTTTAATAAATAATCTAATCCTGCAATTTGACTATTGCAGATACACACATTACGATGTCGATGCTCAAACGATATCAGCCCTTCAATGAAGACTGAAGTAATGTGCACATAAACTTAAAAGGTTAGTTCACCCAAATAAAAATTCTGTCATCATTTACATATCATTCACAAACCTCTGAGTTTCTTTCTTCTGTTGAAGACAAAGTTAGATATTTTGAAAATGCTGAAAACCTGTAACCATTGACTTCCTACTATTTTTTCTTACTATGGATTGTTGGAATATTTAATCAATTCCATATGTGTTCAATAAAAAAGGTCAGGAGAGGGTTTTCTTCAATATCAAAAATTTTAGTAATTTATTGGATACAAAGAGATAATTCAATTCACAGAATTCGGGTATCCTGAATGCAATGCAAAAGTTAGATTCAGGAGGTGCGCAACCATTTTCATTTCCTGACTCGAGCTTTTATAGGCAGCTGATATTAACATGTGGAGTTTAGTGGAATTCGTCACTTGTCAATCATTCTCCAGTCCTCTATTGGCCGCACCCATACATACATCCTCTTTTTCTACGAATCCTCTGCACAACATTAAAAGCATACAACTTCACAACTGCAAATATTCTGTTCATTTTCAACCCATCTCTGCTCACAGAAGTTTAGCTGCAGAGCTCAAGTTAATTTTAGACAATCAGGCCTTTGCATTTCTATCAGATTCATCTACTTCTGCAAACATGCTTCATTAGTATGCAAGGCGTATTACACTCAGGAAAAGAAGTTTGGTTAATATCCCCTTAAGCAATACAAATACAATTGTTTAATGAAACGAAAAAGAGACAAAAATAATAAAACATATATTCATTTTTCCCAACAAGATGTCAGTGGTTACATGTTTTCAGCTTTCTTTAAAATATTGTATTTTATGTTCAACCGAAGAAAGAAACTGTTTGGAATGAGGAGGAGTAAACAATGAGTACATTTTACATTTTTGGCTGAACTATCCCTTCTATTTTATGTCCAAATACATTTACCTAAATCTCATATATTTATGTAGCCATGCAAGTTTTGAGCAAAAAAATAATTAAATGTTTGCAATTTTTCTAATGTCATCTCTCATGTCACTGACAACATGATGTCAGTGTTCATATTCTAAATATAAATTCATACCACAAACATTAAACATCCTTTGTTCGATTAAAGCTATGATGCATCTTACCCCACTCTCCCCAACGAAAAAAAAAAAAACATCGTTTTGCCTTGAGTTCTCCTGCAGGCATTCGAGTCCATATTAATTCACAAGTGACAGCTCTTGTAGCTTTGTGCCAGGAGATGAAAAGCTCTGTTGCAATCACAGCTGCAATTCTTCGCTATTCTCTCAAACAACATCCAGGGCAGGTCTGATCGGTGCAAAAGTTTCTTGTTTTTTGTGTATGGATGGCACCCGCTTTTCTCTGCCTCCAACTGCATGCTGGGAGTTCCCAGTAGCATCTGCTGAGAGAGAGCCATGGAGCTCTCCATATTCACAGAACCCAGAATGCCAGAAGCACAGTGACACTCCACTCGCTGCGCTTGCCGTTTCTGCCGGCAGAAAGAAGCTGCTTGCTAATTCTCCGCTCTATCAGGCTAACAAATAAGCCCATGCGGTGGGGGGTTGGTGGAGGGGTGCACTGGTTTTCCTCTAAAAGTTGAGGAGTTTGCCACCTTGGTGTGTGAATGAAAGGGGAAAACTTCCCATAAAACAGATGAAAAGTAATGGGAGACAACACAATGTGTATATTATTCTAACTAAACTCACTAGTGTATATTGACCTTATTCTTGAACGCGGAAGTGTGCTCGTTTTTGCGATTGTTTTAGAACTTCCGATTCAGCTGCCTATGGGAGAAATGACTAGGAATAATAAACGGCTGAAAACGGTCAAACTACTCGCTCTACAAACAAGTGTTTGCATGACTATACAGACAAAATAGAATAATATAATAAGAAAACCTCAGTTTGCAACATCAAGCAGCAGAACGAGCTGTTTTTAACGTCTAAAAATGAATGGAAGTGAATGAGACCGGAAGTCTCGAGCCAAAATGATTCAAATGGCTGCGCCCGCTCGTACGCGGAGAATAAGGTGAATACTAAACAATACTTCAAATCATTCTATAGTGATTAGAGGAAGCTGTCTGTTAGCATTCATACATCAACACGCTGACAGAATATGTGGTATGGAAGAATTTTTTTCAGAAAGATGGCTACTTCTGATGCTGCTGCGGTTGTCAGTGGAAAAATATTCTTTTTATTTTTGGCCTCTGTAGGCCATGAACACATTCAGCTAAATTTGTTAGTAAATTAGTTAATCTTTTAGGGCTTAACCCAGTTCAGAAATATAGCGATTTTTACAACTCATTTAAAGTATTATACACAGCGTGAATGTAATTCAATAGAACAACTAGTTATTAATGAGGTATACACTACCTGACAAAAGTTTCGCCTATCCAAGTTTTAGGAGTAACAAATAATACAATTTGGTATCAGAAGTGATTCATATGAAAGGCATATATGAAAGAACATAAAGTTATGGTGCAATGGAAAAAGAATGAATATTGTGTATGACTCCCATGAGCTTGGATGACTGCATCCATACATCTCTGCAATGACTCAAATAACTTATTAATAAAGTCATCTGGAATGGCAAAGAAAGCATTCTTTCAGGACTCCAGGAGCTCGTCAAGATTCCTTGGATTCATCTTTAATGCCTCCTCCTTCACCTTCTCCACACATGCTCAATAAAGTTCATGTCTGGTTACTGGGCTGGCGAATCCTGGAGCACCTTGACCTTCTTTGCTTTCAGGAACTTTGATGTGGAGGCTGAAGTATGAGAAGGAGCACTATCCTGCTGAAGAATTTGCCCTCTCCTGTGGTTTGTAATGTAATGGGCAGCACAAATATCTTGATACCTCAGGCTGTTGATGTTGCCATCCACTTTGCAGATCTCTCGCATTCCCCCATACTGAATGTAACCCCAAACCATGATTTTTGTTTCACCAAACTTGACTGATTTCTGTGAGAATATTGGGTCCATGCTGGTTCCATTAGGTCTTCTGCAGTATTTGTGATGATTCATCAGGAAAATTTACCTTCTGCCACTTCCAAATGATCAACTAGAAGTCAAGTTATTATTTGTTGCTCTTACAACTGGAATCGACCAGACTTACAGACTTTTGTCAGGTAGTGTATTTATACAGTACATGTACAGTATAAGAGTGTATTTTCTGTCTTTATCTTTTGTATTGGCAGACAAAAACAGCAAACTAAAATCAATAATTAACCAAAATAAATCCAAATACTTGAAATACACACTGAAAATATGACCAAATTATCATAAGCCATTCATTACGGTCCAAAAATCAGATTGCAGTCCAAAAATCAGATTGCTTTATAAACACTGACAAATAACAAGCTCAAGCTAATAACTAGTCACTTATTAACAAGCCTATTATTAACATATTGGCTTTTTATTAGTATGTATTGACCTCATTCTTTCATTTAAGAGTGACCACAGCCATTGTGACCTAATTGTCTCGAGACTGCAAAAAAAAAATCTGATTGTGCAATATTTATTTTTCTGTGATAAATACTGCGATATGAATACCGTTTCACGAGATACAGTAGTTTGAGTAGCACTACAGTATTTGATAGTTTTCTGTGGAGTCTAACAGTATTTTGCTTTGAAATATAGATTTCGGACTAGAAACAAGACAATAATTCTTAAAATTGTTTTGGCATAAATCATATAAAATCAGTACAAATACAGTGATTAAATTAAATTCATGTTTATGTTCAACTGTAATTCAGACTCAACATTGCATATCTTTGTGATGTGACTATTGAGGATGTGAACATTGTGATATCAATGCTAAAATGATATATTGAGCAGCCCTACTTGAGTCGCCCAGTCGCATTCACTTTTATTGATATAAAAAGTCATTAAATAAAAATAAAAAAAACTTGTGATGCTGCTTGATGTTGCAATCTGATATAAACACACTTGTTTAAATATACCTTCTGCCACTTTCCCAAATGATCAACTAGAAGTCAAGTTGTTATTTGTTGCTCTTACAACTGGGATCGACGACAAGACTTTTGTCAGGTAGTGTATTTATACATGTACAGTTTAAGAGCATTTTTTCTGTCTTTACCTATTTGTGTTGCCAGACATTGCTAGATACAGTAACAGCAAACTACAAATTACCCAAAATAAACCAAGCCATTCATTACTGTCCAAAAATCAGATTGCTTTATAAACACTGACAAATAACAAGCTTGAGCTAATAACTAGTTACTTATTAACAAGCCTATTATTAACATATTGGCTTTTTATTAGTACTCATTGACCTCATTCTTTCACGTAAAAGTGACCGCAAAACATTGGGACCTAATTGTTATGAGACGTCCAGTCTCGTTCACTTTTATTGACTTTAATCATTAAATAAAACAGCTTGTTATGCTGCTTGATGTTGATATTTATGCATTTTTATAAACCCACTTGTTATAGACAAAGTAGTTTGACCATTTACGGCCGTTTGTTATTCCTAGTCATTTCTCCCATAGGCAAATCAATCAGAAGTTTTAAGCAATCGCAGAAAACACTTTCACACTTTCATTTTCTACACAACAAGGTGAATAAATCATATTTTGTTCTGCACAAGTTTTTGTTTACTTGCATGAAAAATTGCTTATTTTGTCTATTTACTGGTTTTATTTGTCACTGCTCTTGTAATTAGCGTGTTTTGTTTTCATCTGTTTACTTCATTATTTGTAGAAATTGCAATTAATTAGTACTTAATCAGTACCTGGGAAATAATTCAGAACTCATCAGTTGTATTATGTTCATAATAACATTTGTACCTTCTTAATAAATAAGTGTTTTCTCTTGTATGAAAGCGGTATTCAGAGTTGTGAAATTATACGATAACGAACTATAACGACTACCCATACCGATACCGAATACTGAAATTATGGTACCATCACAGTCCTCACAGCGTTAGAAAAACATCAATACTGTCTTTAGAGTTTTCTTTAACTTCACCAACAACCTTTTAAAAGAAACAGGCAACAGGTCTCAGTTTTGTGAAGAGAGAGTGTATGTATTGAAAAGCTGAGAGAGCCAATGATACAGAAGAAGAAGAAGAAGAAGAAGAAGAAGAAGAAGAAGAAGAAGAAGAAGAAGAAGAAGAAGAAGAAGAAAAAGAAGAAGGGTTACAGTCTATCCTCCAATAAGCACCCAGAATCTCAATATGGCCATAGAATGGATCTAATGTGTCTGGAGGATCAGCAGTCAAAGGTCTCTCTTTCTCTTTCTCTCTCTCTGAATGCTAAACAGCTCTCAGTCCTGTGAAGAGCTCACAACCACTTCATCCTCCCACTTAAAAGCAATAAGCCCAATGCATCACCGCTGCCAGCCTGATAAAACACAGCCACATGGACCACACCGCAAGAAAGTGATACCTATAACTTGTACAAAAGCCCTATTAGGTCTCAGCCACATCCAGAAAGCGTTCATGTTTATTGCACAAATATGGGAAGCTCCACACTTACTGGCTGGCCATGAATCAGGGTACACCGGTTTGAACAACACAGGCTCTTTGGTAGGCCCATATGTAATCTAAACGCACAGAAATCCCTAGATCATCAAGTGTATTATTTTTTTACTTATGTAAATGTATGTAAATATATATTTATTCAGTAATATTATCAACTAATAAGCAAACATTCATAAGATTTATTTAGAATACAGTTTGTAAAGTAATATTTTCTGTATTTTAGTAGATATATTATATGAGAGACTTGCTTTGTTTGCAAAACAAGTGGATATAATTGCTTTTGCATTGTAAACCTTAAGTTAAAAAGTTTTATTTCATGTTTTATGTTTTTAGTTACTATACTCCCAAAATCATTCAGCATGAATCCGCAGATTTTTATTTTTTACAAAATACAGTGCAGAAATAACAAAAAAATGTCTGCAGATTCCGACTACCCATATTCATTGGGAATATGTGCCCCGGGGTACATTTTTTGGGAACTGCTAAATATGTGCCCGGGTATACGTATGGCTTGGCCTGGTATATCAACTGAAATGAACTCTGAAGCGGATCGATTGTAGTAAGAAAGCAAAACGATCCGAACCAGGCTATATCATAGTGTATTATGGATATGTAATAGGCATAATTATATGAAGAGAGAATTATGAGTAGGGCGGGATGTCATTCCTACTGGTAAATGTGCGTTTCATGTCAAATATGATAGTTAAAGCATGCTATTAATGAGAGCTGTTTATCCATTAGGAAAATTGACCAAACAGCAGTCTTGGTTTATCTGTTACTTCGCTCTATATTTTAAAGCCTATAATGCATAATTCTAGCCAGTGGCTATGTATGAGTAAGTCTTCCCTCTGATTTATATTTGGTGACGATGTCTGTGGTTGTCACTATTTAAAATTAAGGCCTCAGCTTTTCACTTGTAATGTCTTATTGCTCATCATCATAAATTAATATAAGAACGCATGACAGCGGGACTCTGAAAAATAAACCGTGGAACTCTGATCAATGTGAGGAGAGTTTACTCGCATGTGACATGTTTTAGCTATTTTGGTCCATTTAAAAACTTTGCCTTGTGAAAGCGAACCGCACCAAGAACAAAAATAAACATTGTAACAATTTTAATCCCTGTTTTGGAACAAAAGAATCAATCCAAAGACTTGAAAAGAACCCTTAAGCAGCTCACACACCGGATGCGCCACTCAGAGCTGTGACACGGAAATATTCAGATGGCGCTCTGTGATGCGGCAGAAATATGAACATTGCCCTGAGTCATGGCTAGGCGCCGCGGACAGCCGCCGACTTGTAGTGCCGGTGTGTGTACCCTGATAGAAACATATGTTTAGAATTCTGAAATGCATGGCGCTGCAAGGCTCGACGCAGTACGTCGCCGAGCTGCGCTTCTGGTGTGAGACCCCCTTAAGTCTCATACGGTGTCAGACTTGGGCCGCAAAGTAAACTGGGGTTTGAGTTCAGTGAAGGACGATTCCAGAAACCAGGTAAAACAAAACCAAAAAAAAAAGACAATCAAACAAATCAGTGTCAAAGCATGCGGCTCTTCTCTTCTAGTCTGGTCTGGTTGTGTTTGGAGGTCCGTCATAGCGAGCTCTCACAAATGCACGTAAGAAGGACGTTGAGATTTGCAGAAATGTAAACAGCGGCTTCTAGTGGATTTATGAGAAGATTGTACAAATGGCATGTATGAGAAAATGTAACCCAGTAACATATTTTAGATAGTCACAAATGTACACAGTGGCCTCAATGGATTTGTGAAAACAAAAACTGCAAGCAGACATAGCCCCGGGCACATATTTTGCAAATCCCAAAAATGTAGCCCTGGGCATGTATCTCCAATGAGCCTGCATTGGATTTGAAACAAGAAAAGAAAGCTGTGGAAGGGGTGGGTGCTGGGTTTTGCAATATCTGTAAGGTTCATGGCACTGAATGTTTGAAACATATTTAAGAAATATGTTTGTGCTATAGATCTGCATTACCACTGAGTTCCCAAGAGACCCGGTTGAATTTGTAGCAACTTGGGACTAAATTTCAGGACTGTAGGCAGGTGCAGGCGAATCTGCCATGAGTCTGAAGGCAGCCTACATTATGTATATATTATACATATAGTATAATATATATATATATATATATATATATATATATATATATATATATATATATATATATATATATATATATATATATAGTTTTTGAAAAAAGTTTTAAAGTTATTAAAAGTATCCCCCTTTCAAACCATTTGTTCCAATAAAATGATATAACTAAAAATGTAATGAAGGTGAAAAATCAAGGTGAACGTGGTGGAAAGACGAGCTGATTTGGGACACTTGAATGTTAGAATTTTCATGTATTAATCGCTTTTTTTATTGCCAATGTGTGAACAGCTTGTAACAAAACTTAAAAACCAAGACCTTCTCTGACTGCAAGGTTGTCTATGAATGCACGTAGACTGATTTTATGTGAAGGACTCAGGATGTTTTTACTGGATCGGAAAAATCAAAAGGATGTTATGTTTACATGAGCTCAAAAGTGCTGCTTTTCCATTTTATAGCACATGAAACTAATGCGTAATACAATTTTTAGATAAATGTTGAAAGAGCATGGTGGTATTAATAGTGTTTCACATGTAACCACGAATAGGTTATGCATTTCCATGACTAAAAACTGTATTGATTACAATCATTTCAAGACCAGAAAAACACTATTAACACCACAAAAACTATACATACAGTAAGTAAAATAAGTATTAAACACATCATGATTTTTTTCTGGTAAATATATTTCTAAATGAGCTGTTGACATGAAATTGACCCAGATATTGGTAAAACAATACCAAAAATTCAAACATACACATACAAACAAACAAATAAAAAACCATAAAGGGCTTTTTTTGATAATGACAGCTTCAATATGCCTCTTGAATGGAGAATCAAGACACATACGTTGCTCAGGTGTGATTTTTTCTCATAAGTCAACAGAGTCATACTTCAACTATCAGAGTTGAGAGTTTACTTGGCTGTATTTGGGATCATTTACACAGATGAGGGGCAGGGCTGCTTTCTAAAAACAGAGATTTCAGCTGCTGTCTGGGCTTTCCTTGCCATTTAACACCTTCCTTTCTTTGTGTGTTCAGTACGTTTTCTCTGTGTCATATTATTTTATTGCACATTAACGTAATTTCTAAAGTAAATAGTTTTGATTTCTTATCTTTGTATGTATGGACTATTTTGGTTGTTGCTGGTGTCTGGTGAAAATTTCAAGTCAACAGCACCTTTAGAAATATATTTTCTGAGAAAAATGGTGACGTGTTCCTTGCATGTTGTAGTCACTTATTGAGCCTTTTGACCAATTCCTTTCCAATTGGGTGGTTATTGGCTTGAATAGGTTACAGTATGAACCTTTTGACATATTAATGAGACTTATGATCATCATGCAAATGCAGCAAGTTGTACGCCGTTCTTTTTCAGAAGAAATGGATGGAAGTTCAGGACGAAGATTGTAGATGGACTGTCTAAAATGACTGGATGCTGTCTTGTGTGTCAGATTTTCTGCTCTGAGATGTTGCTTGTCAGCTGTTATAAACTGCTTCGGGAACTCCCGTCACCCCGATAATTACTGCACCTGTTGCTGGACGGTAGGCGCATAAACACACACATACAGTATATCCAGAAACAAACATGCACACATCCAAGTTCCAATCTGATGCCTGTCTGTCTATCATTGGGGCCAAGAACAGATGAGCCCCAGGCGGCATGTACACACGCATCAACACACACACACACACAAGCTCCAGTCTCAGCCAGCCTTGAGGAAGAACGGTCTCTGCAGATACAGATAAAGGTTTCAACTTTCAGGTTAAAAGTGACTTTTTCTACAGATAAAGGCGGCAATGGCAATCTGTTCTCGTCTTTTTTTCTTAAACTGTCTCTCTTTCCTTTTCTCTCTCACTCTCTCTCCCTCCCACGCTCAATCTTTTTTTTTCGTGACTTTATCCAACGCTGCATACAGGGCTGGATCAGACAGTTAAAGCTGCTCTTTGCTTTATTTCATATCTACTTGTCAAAGAGAGATTAGCAGTTTTTGAGCTGCTCCACTTTGCTGTCATGATGGAAAATGAACGAAAAGGAGAAAGTGAAAGAGAATTTCACAGGCAACAACAATGCAAACCAAATGCTCAAGAGAAACGAAAGATAGCTGCTTAGATTTGTTGAAGTTCAAAACATTGAGATGACACTATTTGTCTGTACGTTTCACACTTCTTCTGAAATTGCCCCTTAGGAACTTAAAATCATATAGGAATACTTGCATATTTGGTTGAAACTATATATTTGGGTGGGCCCATTTTCTTTCTTTTTCAACAGATATAAGCCAATAGTCTTTAGCTACAGCCTGAGGCGTCACAAGGGCTGGCAAGTACTCAACCGCACAGGGACACATGTCCAAATTAAAGAGACAGCTGACTTTTAAAGGTGTAAAACAAAGGCTTTAAAAGATCTTGGGATTTTTTTTCCTGCCAAAAGAGCAAAAGACTAGACATTAGCTAAAAGTCATAGGGCTCTATTTTAACGATCTAGGCGCAAAGTCTAAAGCGCATGGCGCAAAAGCATTAAGGGCATGTCTGAATCCACTTTTTGCTATTTTAAGGATGGAAAAATATGGTTTGCGCCCTGGCGCATGGTCTAACAGGGTTGTGCTTATTCTCTTGATGAGTTATGGGTGTGTTTTGAGCATAACAAGCATTAAACCAATCAGAGTCTCATCTCCCATTCCCTTTAAGTTGCCTCACGCCATGGCGCATTTGCTATTTACATGGCAGACTTTGTAAGTGGAAAAACTGAACGCTTCACTAGCGAGAAAACTATTAAACTGCAGTGTGAAGATAAAGAACGAGCCTCCTCCATTCGGCCTCTTAACTTTCTCTTTTACTCTTTACTCCTTTACTTTTGTGGATAAGGAAACAGTGTTGCACGCACTCCACTGAAGACATCCATTAGGCTACATATTTAATTTTGTTTGTTAAGCACAAAGATTTACTTCAAAACTATTTCTAAAATCAGATCGAATTTCCAGCAAATGAATAAATGTACAATAATAACAAAGTGTGGTGTGGGAGTTATATCCAAACACACGTCCTATTCCTTTGCCCCATATGGTGATGCGTCTCCAAAACCCAACAGGTGGACAAATCTAAGCTTGTTTTTATTAAAACAAATATAAATATGCATATAAAAAAATTATTCTACTAAGAATAATAACATTATCCAAATGCAAATTGTCATGAATTCATTGAAAACGTGGAAATTAGGGTTGCACTGGTCTGAAAATAGCAACAAATCGCACCATACTGGTCTTGAGCCTTATTGCGCCGAGTGTATGATAGGGCACATAGTATTTTATATGTCAAAATAAACACATCTGAGGGAAAGTAACACATGGCCACATGTATTACATATAATGGGTACATCTGAGTAAGTGCAGTGTAATTTTTCATCAGCTTACAGGTTATACAGTTTATTGTAGCTATAGAACACTCATATTGCATTCTGTCATTTGTCCAATTTCTCATTGTATAAAAGATAACATGCTATGCAATCCTTAAAGGGATAGTTCAGCCAAAAATGAAAATTCTGTCAACATTTATGCTTCCTCAACTTTTATCAAACCTGCTTGAGTTTCTTCTGTTGAACACAAAGAAATTGTATTGTCTCTAATAGTATTGAATTGAATTGAATATTGTCTGTTCATACTATGGATCTTCAGAATATCTTGCTTTGTGTTCAACAGAAGAAAGAAATTCATATAAGTATGAACCACTTGTGTTAATAAACAGAATTTTTGGGTAAACTATCCCTTTAAGACTCCAATGTCTATGACTAGATTTCTTTGCTTCTGCTCTGCTGTAAAATGACCAAGGAGTTACCTGAGAAGTTGATGTAAATATGGCAGAAACTGGCATTCAATCCAAGGACATGCATTAATGAACCCTCTTTGATGCTGTTCAATTTTAAAGTTGACACAAAACAGTGAATAGTAGATCAGATACAGTTTTTGTTACTATACTGTACTAAGCTCATGCTCCAGACTGCCACTTTTAAAACACTCATTCATTCATGCACTCATTCATTCATGCACTCATTCATTCATTCATTCATTCATTCATTCATTCATTCATTCATTCATTCATTTTCTTTTCGGCTCAGTCCCTTTATTAATCTGGGATTAATACTGGGAAACATCCATACACACTCATTCACACACACACTCATACACGGTCAATTTTAGCACCTGTACCACATGTCTTTGGACTTGTGGGGGAAACCAGAGCACCCGGAGGAAACCCACGCGAAAACAGGGAGAACATGCAAACTCCGCACAGAAATGCCATCTGACCCAGCCGAGGCTCGAACCAGCGACCTTCTTGCTGTGAGGCGAACGTGCTACCCATTGCCCACCCACTTTTAATTCAGAAAACATAAACTTAATGAGAATATTAGCAACAATATTTTGTTAGCAGAGTATTTCCTTGGCAAACATTTGACAGCTATGCATAAGCAAAAAGTGAACACAGCATTTTGGACTGAAAAAAAAAAAAAAAAAATGTTCCCCTATGCTATTACTAGTCAGAAGAGACTTTATTGTTTTGAAAATATTTGATGATAGAAACAAAGCAGATTCTAATTTTGTGTTCTTTCTAATATTAAAATTAAATTAACTTCATCATTAAAAACAGATAATTATTATCTCTTTGATTATACTAAATAATAAAAATAATTGTAATTTCATAAAAATGTATCTGATCAGCAGACTCTTTGTAAAAGTTCTCGAAAAACCTTTTTAAACAAATATAGTGTATATTCAGTTTATGTTGACTCCTCTATTAAAGTCATCACAAAATGATACAGACTTTCTATGATCGTCCAAAATAAGTTTGAAGGACACCGTTCGAAATTGTTAATTAATAAATATTAACAAAAATATTGTCAACTGAAGAAGACTGTTTTAAAGGTTTTATGGTGAAAATCATCTTTTAAAAGCTGTTTAGACAGAACTGTGTGTAGGTATAGTGATTCCACAGTCATATTGGAGTAATATAAAGACAATAAATCTTTTTTAAAATTTCCTGATGTTAAAAAGGAATCCTTCCCATTTTGAGGAATTACAGCAATTTTACCATCTTTACTTAACAGCAGAGCCGTGTGTCAGTACAATTATAAAAGAAGACACTTCAATCCCGGTTTGTGGAGATTAAATCAGGTTTGTTTTGTTCATTAACATAACGGATTTCCATACAGCAGTGGATATTAATGTGTATCCTGTCACATTAGCCGTGCAAAAACAGTGCAAAGTTAAACCCATGCTCTGTGTGTGTGTGTGTGTGTGTGTCAGAAAGGCTTGAATTAACTCCACAACAAATACATCAAATAATCATTGGGAAAGTTCTTACTGTAGTATTTCTCACAAACATTACATGAGATCTGCTTCCTTCATGTCTGTCACTGCGCTGTTTATCTGACACAGCCGGAGACTGAGGCACACTTTGACAGGCATGTGGGAACGGTGGGCGGAGAGAACTAGCAGTAAAGGCACAGGCCACAAAAACAGCAACATAGTGTTTAGAGCAGAAAATTCCAATATTCTGAAAGCTATAATAAATAATCTGATGGGTGTTTCGAGCTGAAACTTTACAGACACATTGTGGAGACACAAAAGACTTATATTAAATCTTGAAAAAGGGTTAAAATAGTTGCCCTTTTAATAATCATCTATGCAAAAAATTAGTACAACAAACACAAATAAACACACAATCAAGCAGAGCATAAATAGATCCTACTTCAAAACCCAAAGCCTTGTCAATGCCCTTATAGAAAACTACTCAAGCTAATAGACACATTGAACAATATGATTCATTGGAATTACAAACTTTTATTAAAGTAGCTGGTCGCAAACAATTTATATGGGCTGGCTTTAATCAAACAAAATAATTTTAGTAAGGTTCAACTTGCTAAATGTGTTTGTTTATATTCAGCCCATATAAATTGTTTGCAACCACTTACCTTGTGCGATAAGTCACACAACATTAACTTCAAGGGCTCTTTAAGTAGCTTAAACATCAACAGTTGTGATTTGCTTGTCAACACTGACCAACCCTAAATCAGCAAAAAGTGTGTAAGGCCTCTCTTTGTGTCGCAGCATGTTGCTGTCACACCTCTATAATTGGATGAAAAAAGAAGAGGATCGCCTTGCGTTTGTGTGAGAATTATGTGGTCTTATTGAAGTCTAATGCCCGAGTCGGTGGCACAGCGGCGGTGGGCAGCGTGTGGTATGATCAGCTCACCCTGATCCAGCCATCTGATTCTTATCACTGTGGCATTTGTACACAGAGGTTCTCCGTTGCATCCGCCTGGGTATTCAGAGTCTCTAAATGCTACTGGCTTATTTTCACACCGCATGCTGCAGACCGACACAAACAGCGCTCCTTTGAGCTCCAGATTGGTATTAAAAAAAAATCCATGATTCAGACAATGACTTTGATGCCGGTGAAAATAAAAGAAATGTCGTCTAATGTCAATCTGCCTCCTCCCTGCTATGAAAGTGTAAGAAAGTTAGCAAAAATCACTCCACTTCCAGTTATAAAAAATAATGAAAAGTATATACTTTTGAGAATGAAAGGGCAGGTTTTTGTTACAGTAAATTATTGAACAAGGACAGTCATAAATGCCAAAATATGACTGATGGTATATTAGAACAGAGATTTTCCATCATTCATTTGCAACGAACACCCAAATATAATACTTGTGCAAGGAACCCTCATCCTAAACTATATATTCATTCATTCATTCATTTTCCTTCGGCTTAGTCCCTTATTTATCAGGGGTCACCACAGCGGAATGAATCGGCAACTATTCCAGCATATGTTTTACGCAGTGAATGCCTTTCCAGCTGCAATCCAGTATTGCGAAACACCCACACACTCATTCACTCATACACTACGGCCAGTTTAGTTTATTCAATTCACCTATAGCACATGTCTTTGGTCAGTGGGGGAAACTGGAGCACCCGAAGGAAACCCACGCGAACATGGGGAGAGCATGCAAACTCCACACAGAAGTTTGAAGTTTGCTGTGAGGCGACAGTGCTAAACACAGAGAATTTTGTATATAGAATTTTAAAAAGATGCTAATTAAATTGTGAATTTGGATTATGAATTAGTCTAAAATACTATTAGGATATTATTATTGTCTTTTATCTTATAGAAACAAAATTGTGTACTGCAGTTATATACACATATTTACTTTTAGTTATTTATGGCATTTTTTACATTTTAATCAGATTTTTATTTGTTTGTATGCTTCAATCAACCAATATATGATTTATTAAAATATTCTTGAATCTTTTTGTTGTATTGTATTATTATAATTATTTGACTCATTTTAATATGCAATTGTTTTTTGTATATAAATGTTCATTTAATCTTAATAAAATTATATTTTTATATTTGTATTTAATTTCAAGCTTTCCTAAAATAAAAATATATGTTTAAAAGTTTGATTGTTTTTTTTTTTGGATCAACATATTAATCTTCCATTTATCAATGAACTAGTGTATTTCAAAAACTAATATTGAAAATCCATATTTTGAATTTATAGAATAAATGCACTCAAAACTTGCATTTACTCACTTCCAACAATATTGTTAAATGATTTTTTATGATATTTTATACTTCTCATCTAATCTTCTAGACTTATTATCTTTTCAACATGGCTTACATAGTGGTCAGCATAATTGAGTGCACCCCATTTTGAAAATTAATATTTTTATTAATTTCTTAGTGAATACAGGCAATGTATTTTGGTGCATTTAAACAAAACAGATTAATAAACAGATATATTTATCAAAATAATATTTTAGTCACCAAAAATATTTAGAAATTGAAAGATAATACAATTAAATTCAAGCAAAATATTGCAAAAAAAAATTACAACCTACAAAATTTCAACTAAATTTTTCCTTTTTTTTTTTTTTTTGCTTCTCTTGATTTTTCCTCTTTTTTAGAAATTTGTATTTAATATTTTTCTATAACATATAAATTTATTTATTCTAGTTTTTGGACCGTTATTGTTAGTTATCATGTTAGATATTGCTAATCTAATGTATATGCACAAATATAATATTGTATAGCTTCCTATAAAAAATATTAATTAAAAAGATATATTTGTGAGGGGTGTACTTTATTTAACTTTGGTAGGATGAATCAAAAACACTAGCCATAAAATCTGCTTACATTTAAGACATTCATTTTCTGCTAAAATATCTACCGTTTAAGAATACAGATCAAACATCAAAGTAAATAATTACCAACT
The DNA here is from genome assembly GCA_903798195.1 of Danio kyathit. NCBI lineage: Eukaryota > Metazoa > Chordata > Actinopteri > Cypriniformes > Danionidae > Danio > Danio kyathit. The sequence continues at coordinate 24,638 of CAIGQS010000163.1, forward strand.
AACTGTTTTTTCAAAAGTTCTTATAATAAGTGGTGCCACACCACAGTTTACTTCTGAAGCCCATTTTGTGCAGTGCAGTCCTATAAAAACTGAACTATGTGGTGTCACAGACTCCTAAACACCCCCCGGCGCACTCCTGAGGGAAATGTTGAACACGGGCACGTAGGAGACGTCAACTTGACTGTGAAATGTTTTGCAGTCCATTGTTTTCCGGCAGCATCTCCATCTAATTGTCTTGTCCCATTAGGCCGTGACCAGGGTTTGGCAGAGGAAGACAGGCTCCCTTGGCAGATGCCTGCCATTTGTCTGAATGCCCTTGATCGACTCGTGACAGATGTCAAGGCTTCTGTTGAGCGGGTTTTCTGCGTCACATGACCTCTGTTCGGTGCGTCGGGAGAACGCGGCGTAGTGGCTCTCGTATAGATGCACGCACATTTTAGCATCCATCAGTTCCCTGCTATTACCTCTGACAGGCCTCACCTGCCCAGACTGCATGGCCCATGCAAATTCAACCTGGCAGATGAGTGTTTGAATGTAATGCACCACTCTGATTGATACTGATAGGAGGCATAGATGTGTGTGTGTGTGTGTGTGTGTGTGTGTGTGTGTGTGTGTGTGTGTGTGTGTGTGTGTGTGTGTGTGTGTGTGTGTGTGTGTGTGTGTGTGTGTGTGTGTGTGTGTGTGTGTGTGCGTGCGTGGTGCGTGCGTGCGTGCGTGCGTGCGTGTGTGTGTTTAGTAGTTAGGGATTTGCAAACTTTTTCCAAAGTTGTCAAGAAGTGCTTTAAGTCAGTCTATCTCTGTAAGACTCAAACTTGTTGCTGCTAAAAGCCAAAAAATAAAACTTTTAAAGCTCTTATAACTTTTATAAGTAAAATCAGTGCAAATATGACCGAAAACAAATATTTCATGTTGATAGTTGACATAAACCTAACCCTAATGTTCAGAAAGTTTGGAAAATGACTATATAAATCTTATAGTTTAAGGATTTTAAGAATTTTAAAAATGTTTCTAATGTTTCCTGGTGTTAAACCGAGCAAGGACATTTTCACAGTATTTCGTATTATATTTTTTCTGCTGTGGAAAGTCTTTTTAGTTTGGCTGGAGTAAAAGCAAATTAGATTTTTGTTTAATTTATGGTCAATTTAAGGTCATTATAATTAGACCCTAATTGTTTTTCGATTGGCTACAGAACACTGTTGTCCAATGATTTGCCTAATTAACCTAGTTAAGCTTTTGAATTGCACTTTAGGCTGAATACTAGTTACTTGCAAAATAACTAGTGAAATTGTATGTACTGTCATCATGGTAAGGACAAAGGAATCTAGTTAATTAATGAATTAAGTGAGTTAAATTAGTAATGAAAATATTATGTTTAAAAATGTGTCAAAAATCATCTCTGTTAAACAGCACTTGGAAAATTTTTGAAAATTATTTAAATTTGACAAGTGGGTTAATCATTTTGCCTTCAAATCTATACTTTTATGAATTGAAAGGGTACAGTAAAACATTTATAACACTGCAATACAAACAATGATTTATTAAAAGAAAAAATCTCTAAAAGGATTGTGTGAGATTTAAGACTAGAGTAATAGCTGTTGATAATTCAGCTCTGTCATGAAACATTAATGACATTTAAAATACATAAAATGTGTTTCATAATATTAATGTTTTACTGTATTGGACAGAATCTATTTTGAAAGAATTCATTATTTTACAGTGACTGGGATGAATTTGTAGAGAAGTATATAAAATATAGACAAGTATCCAAAAAATACTAATTAAAGCACAGATAAAAACAACAGATAAAAATGACACTACCTGACAAAAGTCTAGTCGCCTATCCAAGTTTTAGGAACAACAAATAATAACTTGACTTCTAGTTGATCATTTGGTATCAGAAGTGGCTAATATGAAAGGCAAAAGCCTTCTAGATTACGCTTATTTTCTAAAAAATAAATATGATCATGCCTTGATATTTAATTATTTAATTAGGAACAGTAAAGTCTGACTTTGCTTAGACAAAAGTCTTGTCACTTAACAGAAATAATGTGCAGTATAGAATATAAGTCATGGTGCAGTGGAAAAATAATTAATACTGTGTATGACTCCCATGAGCCTGGACGACTGCATCCATCAAAATAAAGTTTTAACAAATAGTTAAATACAATCTTTATTACAGTGGCAAACTGTATAATTTCTTGTACGGGTGTAATGGATCACGGTTGATCCGTGATTTGTACGGATCGCAACCCACGGTTCGGAACACATGGCACCTGCAGATTAATACTTTTTTTATTACTTGTAGATTAATCCTAAATTTGTAACGATTGCAGAGAGATCGCTTCTGGTGTCATTCAAATCACATGAAAGCATTTAGGCTTTCCTGTAAAATATAATGATGACAGAAGAAGTTGTGGTAGTTTATTTGGGATGTGATGGATTTCTTAGGTTATTAAAGGTGTTTTTCTGTCACTACTTGTTCAGCTTGCATTAATGCATTCAGTGTAAGCTGCATGGTTAATTCTTAAAAGAACGGGATCCCAACAGCAACGCAACATAAATTATAAATGATGGTGATTTGCATATGTTTATTAACCCTTTGAATCGCTGCATTCAAATCTGTGCTTGAAAAACGCAAAAATCAAGAAAGAGATTCAGTTTTTAGTCTTTTGAGTAAGTTATGAAGTTACAAACTGTCAAATAATACAAATTTTAATGTTAGATTTATACATTGTGTCATCAGCAACAGTAGTAACAGTGAATTTTTCACAGTACTGAATATTTTACTTTTAAGTTAATAATACATTTTTATTCAGCTGATTATAAAATTACAGGTTCTAAGTTCTGTTTGTTAAAACCAAAAGTTTCTTGCAGTACTGTTTTTTGTAATAAATGGAAATCAAATTACATTTGTCTCCTCTACTTCTTGGCTGATCTCAAAAATGGTCCAATGGTCCATACGATTTGTGATCCGTTAGACTACTAATTTATTGAACCCAAATGGTTTAAATTTGCTTGAAATCTTGTAATCACAGGCCAAATAAAAATCAATCTTTCCCTTTATTAGATTAGGTTTAAACTCTGCAGTGACTGGTTAATTTTAATTACCAACTTCCAATGCAGATCTAGCAATGTGACTATTGCAGATTTTACACATTTTAATATCGATGCTGAAACAATACAGTATATTGCACAGCCATACTTTATATTACAAATAACTAATCATTTAGAAGCAAATATTTGTATAAAAAATAGCCAGAAATAAGAATGCAATCTAGACAGTAACTGGCATTGTAAAGTACACAACAACACAGTATAAGTTATACAGTTTGTGCTATATAATGATGAATACTGATGGGCTTCAGTCTTGCAGTGCATTTATGTCATAGACAAAGAGATCAAATAAGCCATATGTGAAGAACAGCAGAACCCTCCCAGAGCAGGAAGGATTTGATCTTATCTTCACACTGATGCAATCCATGTAGCCATTTAACAGACATCCAGAAAAACACACATCCAGAAGACTGAATTTGTCTTTCACGCATCTCCTCCACCACGAAGGCAGAAGCGTTTCTAATAAAACAACCCCTACTGCTGACAGCGCAAAGAGACAAGACGATTAAAGGACATATTTAGAAAAAAATGGCGCCAATGTGATGTGATGTAAACAGTGGCATATACGGAGTTGCTTCCTTCTCTTGCATTTTTCATAATTCTTCTATGAACAGTCCTGTCAGTGTCTCTCTCTTTTTTTTTCTACAAAGACCAAACATCCCCGGCAACACAAGCTCTCATCTGGAACATCAAACACACTATTGTCAACTTGGAGAAGGAAGAGAAAGTGAGAAAGTGGTGAATGCTTAAGGAACACCGGCAGTGTGAAAACTCCAAAAGGTGGTAACGAAAAATCCTGTTGTTTGTGTGTGAGAGAGATGAGACCGTCAGATATGATGACAGTGTACACAATATTCGCTCTGTCTGCAGGGTTTGTGTGGAAACCACGCTTAGGCCTAAGCTACACAAATAGGGGAAACTACACATGGAAGATAAGTTGTGGACTTGTTATTCAGAATTGAAGCGTGGAAAGCGCAGTGTGTAGGTGGAGATGTGATATTTGCAGAGGGTATGAATACCATTTAGGCCGGCTGGTCGACTTCACCACGGGGGACATCCCATCTCTGTACAGGCTCTTGGTCTTGCTGAAGTTCACAATGTTGAAAATCACCCTCTGAAACGAGGAGAAACAGAGAGTTTTAGTGAGGTGGAACAGAGGTTATTTAATTATTTAAGAAGAAAAACTGGCAAAAGTGGAAGTTTGCAAATAAACTGAGAAACAACACTGTAAATGCTAAACAACAGACACCTAAACAGATCGATGGATCATACAATAGATTGATAGGATGATAGATATCCAATAGATTGATAGAATGATAGAAATCATGATTTAATGATAGATTGGTAGAAGGCATGATTTAATGATAAAATGATTGATAGCACAATAGAACGATAGATAGTATGACAGACCGATAGATAGCACGATAGAATGATAGATAGAACAATAGATAGAACGATATACAATGATAGAACGATGGATGGATGGATGGATGGATGGATGGATGGATGGATGGATGGATGGATGGATGGATGGATGGATGGATGGATGGATGGATGGATGGATGGATGGATGGATGGATGGATGGATGGATGGATGGATGGATGGATGGATGGATGGATGGATGGAATGGATGGATAATGGATGGATAATGGATGAATAGAACAACAGATAGAACAATATACAGTGATAGAATGATAGACAGACTGATAGAATGATAAAACGAGATGGATGGATGGATGGATGGATGGATGGATGGATGGATGGATGGATGGATGGATGGATAAATTGAACAATAGACAGAACAATAGAACAATAGATAGAACAATATACTGTAGAGTGATAGAATGATGGATGGATGGATGGAAATGTATGGAAATAGATAGATATGGATGGATGGATGGATGGATAGATAGACCGATAAATAGGACGGTAGACTGAGCAATAGAACAATATATAGAACAATATACAGTGATATAATGATAGACAGATTGATAGAATGATAAAACAAGATGGGTGGATGGATGGATGGATGGATGGATGGATGGATGGATGATGGATGGATGGATGGATGGATGGATGGATGGATGGATGGATGGATGGAAATGAATGGATGGATGGATGGATGGAAATGGATGGATGGATGGAAATGAATGGATATGGATGGATGGATGGATGGATGGATGGATGGATGGATGGATGGATGGATGGGATGGATAGATAGATGAATGGATATGGATGGAAAATGGATAGATATAGATGGATGGATGGATGGATGGATGGACAGATATACAGATAATAGAACGATAGACAGAGCAATAGAACAATAGATAGAACAATATACAGTGATATATTGATAGACAAATTGATAGAATGATAAAACGAGATGATGGATTGGATGGCTGGGGATGGATGTAGGGATGGATGGAGGATGGATGGAAGGATGGATGGATGGATGGATGGATGGTTGGATGAATGAACTGGATAAACGATAAATAGGAATGATAGGACAGAACGATAGACAGTGATAGATAGATATGATAGATAGATAGATAGATAGATAGATAGATAGATAGATAGATAGATAGATAGATAGATAGATAGATAGATAGATTAGATAGATAGATAGATAGATAGATCGATAGATAGATAGATAGATAGATATTGAACTTTATATTGATGGATATTGTATTTACTGTATTTTATGTTACATTGTTACATGTCATTTAGATGGATCACTTTGTAGTGCTATGCAATCAATTGTATCACTTTTCACTATATACAAACTAAATAATTTTACGAAACCATTAAAACTAACAGTTCTCCTTTCAGCATAGATCTGATATCCTCTATCCTGCTCTTCACAGAACTCACAGCTGAGTTTCAAATTTAGCAGCGTAAATGGGAAGTGCTGTATGAGACACCACACGTGTTAAAAGAATCTTGCAGGATCTCGCTGACTACGTAATGTGAAGACTGTGTGAACTTCGAACACACGCAAGACAATACAGACAAAAGTGTAAAAGGATGTGAGCGTCTCTTAACTTCCTCCAACATATGGAGCTGCACAAATCAGAAAACCATGTCTGCAACTGTAGATTAAAAAAGAACACAGCACTGCCGGAAGTGAAGGTCAGGCTATGTAGAGGTGAAGTGACACAGGGTTTTGTGGTCAAGTTTCATGTCGCACTGTACCAGGACCTCAGAAAGACCTGGGCTGCATTCCAATTTGTATACTTGCAATGCAGGCCAGCAAGTAGGAGCTGTGTGAGTAAACTTCACTCCCCTGACCTCAAGAGGCAGAGCCGCAAGTGACTCTAGAAGCTATGATCTTAAGTGTCTGTGTTGGTATACTCCTCTCCCTTTAGCTGGAAACACTGGTTTGAATCCTGACTTGGAGCAATCCAAGCTAAATTGGTGCCATGACCCGGATGTGAGTAAGGTTTAGCAGGGTGGGCATAACCGATGATCTATGTGCAGATAAACCTAGTCAACTATTACCAGTTAGAATCCACACTGCACACAAGTGGAGGGGTAACATTGCCGTGCCCCAATAACCTGTAAATGCACTCGCCTCCTATGCTGGAAGCATATGTTTAAACCTAGTCTAGAGAGAAAGTGGAACTGGCGGTTCACATTGGTGCCGTGACACAGATGGTAGAGCACAGGTAATAAGAGCTGTACAGGTAACCCAACCTTCAAAAGGTCACAACAAGTGACCAATAGAGGTGATAGTTGCCCCTTGCAACGACATGAACTTAAATGTGAAAACAACACTTTTAAAATTCCAGTTGGAGAGCAAGTGTAAAGTGGAGGGGATACATACTAAGCAAGGGCGGCACGGTGGTCAGTGGTAACAAGTAATAATTTTACACTAAAATAAATGACAGAACAATGAATAAATAAATAAATGAGAATACATAAAATTTATTTGTATAATGTGTAATAAATCTAAACTACAAATTAGCTAATATTAGCTAAGTATCAATTACTTAATTGATCAGTAATCAATTATTACAGCACAAAATAATAATTAAAAACAACAATAGTCAATTTTTCTTTGGATTTAAAAATAAGTTAAACAATTTTGGCATTTAAACACAAGTAATAGTTTACAGTAAAAAATAAATGACACAGAACAAAAAAAAAATTAAAATAAAAAAAAATAAATAAATAAATAAAAAAAAATAGGCAACCCAGTGCGCAGTAGGTAGTGCTGTTGCCTCACAGCAAGAACGTCACTGAGTCGCAGGTTCGAACCCCGGCTGGGCTGGGTCAGTTGGCGTTTCTGTGTGGAGTTTGCATGTTCTCCCTGGTTCGCGTGGGTTTCCTCCGGGTGCTCCGGTTTCCCCCACATTCCAAAGAAACATAGTACAGGTGAATTGGGTAAGCTAAAATTGTCCATAGTGAATGTGTGTGTGGAAGTTCCCAGAGATGGGTTCGGCTGGAAGGGCATCCGCTGCGTAAAATCGTGCTGGATAAGTTGGCGGTTCATTCCGCTGTGGCGACCCCGCAAGGGACAAAGCCGACAAGAAAATGAATGAATGAATGAATGAATAAAATAAAATAAAATAAAATGAAATAAAATAAATAATAAATAAAGAATGCATACAAAATCTAATGTGTAATAAATCTAAACTACATATTAGCTAATTATTTCTTTTTAAAGAAAACAAATGTAGTCAAAGACTGCTGAACCTCTGTCTGAAAGGCACTTTTTATCAACTATATTACAAAATTGTTTGGTGTTTTCCTTTTGTATTTTTTCTCTTTGGAGTAGAAATGTGTATAATCCATACAAAGTATGAAGCTGACTGGTCAGTTCTTGTCAAGTGACTCGATGAGCTCGCGATTTCTCCTGGAAAGTGTGGGGCACATCGCACCGCTTGCACGACGCTGCCAATATGCACGTGCAAGCCGCGTGCTCAAGCCATGCGCCTTCATTGAAAATAACGAATTTGAGCATGCAAAAGATGAGATATGTGAACCGTCCTCAGTTAATAGCCAAGGCATAGTTAAAATCAGCCTTTAAACCAGTGTGCATGCGTATTGTGTAAAAACTAGCGCACAGTTGGCATAACTTTTTTTAATTGCAGCACTTTTGTTCTGTGCAGAAACACAGCGTTGAGAAGGTTTAACGATTAATTAACCGTGACGAATTAAAGCACGGTTAATAGTGAAATTGGTTAATCGTTGCATCCCTAGACAAATTACAATTTGATTAAGCAAATTTTTTTGTAATCCTCACCTCCACAAAAATTATGCTTCCCCTTATGTATTATACATACATTATACATACATTTACAATGTAATAGAAGCATATGAATTGGGATGCAGCCTGGATCAAGGCTCATTATCTAAAGCTAAAGGTGCTTCATTGTCAAATCCTTCCTCAAACTAACCTGTCATGATTCTGGACCTGGGGTCACTTCACAATGACTGGGGCAATTTGAGGGCAGGATGATTTCACTTCAAACTCTTTTTGCTAACATATCATGAGAATAGAGTTTATTAAATATGAAGTGAATAAATAGTACAGACAAAGCAGCTAATGATATGTCCAAACTGTAAATGACTCCTGATAAACCATATCAAATTCCCAATTAAGCCCAGGTGATGGAAGTCAACAGTGTGCAAACGAAATCCAATTACAACCATTCTCTCCTTTTCTCAGTGCCCGCTTTCTCCACCAATCCCCCCATCCATCCGTCCCGCTGTTCCCCTCCCATCAGCGGCTGCAGTCACAGAAGATGGGGGATTGTGGTCGACCTGAATCAGCCAGGGCTAAAATGACATTTAACTGATGTTCAGACGCGAGGTAGCTGCTGGAACGGGTAGATAAGACCATTGCTGCTGGCATTTCAATTACACTTTTACTGCCCTACACATCTGTTGCCAGCCTACTTTCAGTCTTTTTTTTTCCCACAGGCAAATACATCCTCATTCCACTACCTTTACATCAGGCCACTCTTTCTTCTTTTTTTTTCACCACAAAATTCAGATTGTCTGCTTTAGTAGGTGGTTTCTGGGTCCGCACTGAATGTATTGCTGGTGTTTGTCTGACTTGAGGGTGGGACATTGTGAGGTCAGTTTCTTTCCAGCCGTGGGGTTCTCCAACCAGTGGGTCACGACCCCAAAAATAGTTTGCCGATCAACTAGCAGAAGGGAAGTAAATAATGAACAATAACAAAGAAAAACAATGCTAAATTCAGCTAACAACATCAATAGGTGTAAAAAACAATTTTTAAGTGGATTAGAAAACAGGAGGTTGAGGTGTGGCGAATATATGATTATTTTGCAATCAATATTGAAACACCAATTCAACCAAAACAAATTTTATAAATGACATTTAATGCACGTATAATGCTTTTCTCTTATGCTAGTTCCCAATTGGCAACCCTCCGCTCTCCCTTGTGAAGCCAATACGGATTGTAACTGAAACTGCAACTCATTGACTCGCCTTTGGGTGCTGGCTCCAGAAACTCCAGATGTTCTCTGACTGCAATGCTAAATTGACCAATTTTACAGCTGATAAAAACATGTTTGCAGCTTGGTCCAAAAATGTCGGTGAAATTCGGTGCATATAGCTAATACTACTGTGAGGAGGAGGGGGGGGGGGGGGCATAATTAAGGGCGTGGCCACTTGAGTGACAGGCTAGGTCTCAATGATTGTCGCTACGTCACCTCAGCTGATTCCGGCTGATTAGCCGCTGAACTCAGCATATACATCGTATTTTTGTTTTGTTTAATGTGGCTTTACAACAGTCAATTGCCTTTTGGAATTATTTCCTTCGATAATATGGCATGCTGTGCACTTAATGGTGCTCACAAACCATTCAAGTGTCCTCCATTTCCCCATATTATTCTATAAATGTATTTGTTTTACTTAAGATAGTTTTACATTTATAATTTTTCAGAACTGTAATGCACTCCAGAATCTGACAGATTAATTAGCTGTAGGTAATAGAACAGTCATCTGAAATGTTGCTATACATTGTTATGCCTGGATTTCATAAATAGCCATTTACTAACACAGACTATATTTGAAGTATTTAAAGGTAATTCACGTTTTCCTCCTGCTTCTTCATCATTTGGGCTGCCCAGTGGTAATTCACCTCTACTCATGCACTTGCATTGACTTTGTATGTAACTTACTCACATGAATACTTAATTGTGCAGTTGATATGAACCCAGCATTACAGACACTTTGGGCTCTATTTTAACGATCTAAAAGTCTAAAGCGCATGGTGCAAAAGCATTAAGGGCGTGTCCAAATCTATTTCTAAACTCAGTTCTAATTTCCAGCAAATGAATAAATGAACAACAATAACCCATAAGTGTTGGCAAAAAAGTTATATCCAAACACACATCCTATTCTTATGCCCCATATGGTGATGTCTCGACCCGACATGTGGACAAATCTAAACTTGCTTTATTAAAACATATATAAATATGAATATGTAAACAATAATACTAATAATAACATTATACAAACGCTAATTGTCATGAATAAACAAAAACAAATCTGTTCAATTTCAGTTCCTCAAAAATGCAACCCACCAACAATGCGCCGTAACACACCTCCTTTTAAGACCGGAATGCCCATAAGTTTACAAAGTGGAGCAAATGGATTTGGTATTTAACAACTTGGCGCAAAATGTTAAAAATGGGGTTGCGCTGGTCTGAAAATAGCAACAAATCGAGCCAAACATGTCTTGCGCCAAGTGTATGACAGGACCCTTTATCATTTCGACCAGGCTTTAACATAAGCTGAAGTGTGTCTCAGCAGACATCTTCTGTTCAGATTTTGTTAAGACGTCTCCCCCTCTACCTAACTTTTACAATGTACACTGCGCGTACACTCTTTGCAACAGATCTCTCATATAAACTAGAAATTCCAAGAGTTCAGTCAAAGCAGGATGAATCGGCCTTCAGCTACTACGCCCCTCGCTGCTGGAATCAACTCCCAGAAATGATTAGATGTGCTCCAACATTAGGCACATTCAAATCCAGACTGAAAACACATCTGTTTAGCTGTGCCTTTACTGAATGAGCACTGTGCTACTTCCGACAAATCGCACTATTATGTTTTTCTCTTTTTTTTTCATCCTTTTTCAACCTGTTTTAACATATTTTTATCTGTTTTTATCTGTTTTTTATTATCTGTTTTTATTTTTTCTTAAACTTGTCTTTTTTATTCCTGTTTATGTAAAGCACTTTGAATTGCCACTGTGTATGAAATGTGCTATATAAATAAACTTGCATTGCCTTGCCTTACTACTCAAAGTACAATTTAAAAAATATCAATGTGGCACCAATACAGTGCAAATGCCCAAACAATATCCAATCCTATAGTCAGTGAAAAGATGTTCTTTAATAGTTGTTCAAACACATTCAGTGAGATTGCCATTTCCACTACGCAAGTAATCCAATCCAATGTGCTTTTGACAACCTCTGGCAGTGGTCAAACTGAAAGGCCATCATCAATAAGCAATTGCATTTGGCATTGTCAATATGCTTGTTTGGCTCTCGCCATTTCCTTTTGTACTTCTAAGCTATGTTTCGATTTTCTTGTTTTAACTGAAATTCTAGACACCTAGAAAAGGCTTATTGCTCACCATATACATTAGAATTCAAATTAGTAAGTCTTCCAAAGTCATTTTACTACAGTCAGTACATTGAGCTTGGCACCAATTTCCTTGGAATATAAAAGCAGAGAGCAGAGCAAAATGAGAGACATGAAAGTACAGCTATGATGCCAAGAACAATATTTTAGTGACTATTACATAAACATATGTAACTGAATGATGGAAATAGTAGAGAGCTGTGTAACACTGTGTCACAATTTCACTCAATCCAGACACCCCCAAACATACAAAATCTAAAAAACAATTTGACAAGTGGGCTCCCTGCAAAAAGGGCACAAGGAGATGAAAGATGACTACTTTCGTTGACTAGCTGACTTTGTCAGAACTGATTTGCCATCATTCATACCTCTTCACTACTTACTAGTAGCAAAAATAGGTTCTCTCTCTGTCATTATTACCTACAGCTTCTTCATCACAGTCACAGGGGAGTTACAGTAAGCAAAAAAAAAAAAGGAGAGGAGTGGGTTAAATTGGATGCACTTCTCATCTCAGACTCATTAAGAGCTTTATATAAGAAAGACAGAAAGAAACCGTATGCATATAAGCGTAAGTCACCGCTGGGCTCCCTTGTGCTAGTTAAGCCAATGTATCTACACTGAGGAGTAATTTGGAATTGGTTCCCAAAGCTGCACAGCTCCGTGCAAAGCTGGTCATGGAGGAACTGTGACAACGTTAACTTTATTACTGATAGAGAGACAGAAACATGTTACCATCCCAGCCTGCCTGAGATGTCATTTCCATCAGGCATGTCAAGTTCTTTCAGTGCTCCTATTACACTGAACATATTCACAGTCACCTGGAGGTTGTCCTCACCAAGCCTGACTTAAAGTGTGGTTCCACTTTAACGCTTACTGTAAGGGTCCCAACTCACTAAGACAGAAGCAATCAGATCAATGAAAGCTTTAAAAAAAGTTCTTATTTATATTTCAAATATATTAATTCATTCATTAATTTTCATTCGGTTTTCTGGGGTCGGGTCATGAGAGCAGCAGTCTCAGACTTCCCTCTCCCAGACACTTCCTCCAGCTCCTCTAGGGGAATCCCCAGGCTAGTCAAGAATCATAGCCCCTCCCGCATGTCTGGGTCTTCCCGATTGCCTCCTCCCAGTGGGACATGCCTGGAACACCTCCTAGGTAGGCATACAAGGAGGCATCTGAAAACAGATGCCGAAGCCACTCAGCTGACTTCTCTCGATGTAGAGGAGCAGCGACTCTACTCTGAGCTCCTCCTTGGTGACAGAGCTCCTCACCCTATCGATAACAGTGCGCCATGCCACCCTGTGAAGGGAACTGATTTTGGCCGCTTGTATTCGAGATCTTGTCCTTTCGGTCATGACCCAAAATTCATGACCATAGGTGAGAGTAGGAACGTAGATTAATCGGTAAATCGAGAGCTTTGCCTTTCGGCTCAGCTCCTTCTTTACCACAACCGACCGGTACATCAATCGCATTACTGCTGCAGCACATATTTGACTCATATTTTTAAATCATTAGATATAAATGCCAGCCAAATACAAACTAATCCATGCTAGAAACATGTTAGCAAAGTGCTAATTCATGCTAACAATATGTTGGTTGTGTCCAAAAGCTGTAAAATGCTGTCTTCGAAGGATATCCGAATCCTTCTAATCAATCTTCTCTTCCTGTCTATCAAAACACCTTCATATGACAGATTTTTAAAGGAAGCATAGATGTATCTTTCACTTCCTTTTGAAATCCCACAATCCTGTGCATTCCATTTCTGACAGCGAGCAAAAATAAAGATGGCATCTGGAAGCTCAGTTTGGGTGTCGTTTTGTGTATAAAAGTACATTTTTGACCAACTTTTTCCACTTTTTAATGTCATTTCAAGTGAGAAGTTAGTATTACAGTAAGCAAATATTCCCTTAGTTATGACCAGACCCACATGGAATCTGAGCCTGCCCACAAAGTCCTAGAAAACTCAGCATATATCCAGATTTTTTTGCCCGTTATTCAGATTATTTACTTAAAATTAATGTTAATGTGTCTAAATATACATTTCTTCAGTTAGCATGTTAATTTCAGCTATATTATTGACAAATATGCTGATGTTTAGATGATTTTTGCACAATTATGTTTATAAAGTAATATTTTCTGTTTTTTCACAAGATATATTATATGAGAAACTTACAGTAGCTTTGGATTTATTTACACCTTAAATAAAAGTTTAAAAATTGCTATTTTTTTTCATGTGTTCTTGGTTCTTGTACTCTCAAAAACATTTAGCAATTTTTTTTTTCTAATCTGCGCTCTCTCTCTATTTTTTTGTTCATGCTAATCATTCAAGTACCATGCTATTTCATGCTTGTAACATCTGAGCAACATGCTAATTGATTCAATAAACATGTTAACAACCTCACATTTCATGTTGTCAACATGCTAATTTGCGTTATTAAACACTTCAGAAACATGCTAGAAATAAATGACAAAAATATGTTAGCATATTAGCATGCGTTAAAGCATAAGTAAAACCTCCATGTGTCATGCCAATTAAGGTTATTAATGTGCTAACCAAGATAATAGTATTGTTAATTATGTGCTAACCATGACAGAAACATGCAGTCAATATGCTAACTCAAGCTAACAAGTCCTAACCATGCTAGAAATGTGCTAGAAGAACAAGTGCTAGAAATAATCCTGTGCATTCCATTTCTGACAGCAAACAAAAATCGGCATCTGGAAGGTCAGATTGGGTGTCATTTTGTGTATAAAAGTACATTTCTGGCCAACTATTTCTATGTTAGATGTTAGAAAGTTAGTATTATAGTAAGCAAACATTTCCTTAGTTATCACTAGGCCTACATGGAAACTGAGGCTGCCCACAAAGTCCTAGAAAACTCAGCATATATTCACATATTTTTAGCCCATTAATCAGACTATTTACTTAAAATATATGTAAATGTGTGTAAATATATATTTCTTCAGTTAGCATTTTAATTTCTATAATATAATATGCTAATGTTTGGAAGATTTTTGTGCAAAACGGTTTGTAAAGTAATATTTTATGCTTGTCAAAAGTTATATTAGATGAGAAACTTACAGTAGCTTTGGATTTTCATTAGATTTGGATTGTAAACCATGTGTTGTTGGTTCTTGTACTCTCAAAAACATTCAGCAACTGTTTTTCTGTGCTCTCTCTATTTTGTTGTTCATGCTAACCATTCAAGTAGCATGCTATTTCATGCTTGTAACATATGAGCAACATGCTAATTGATTTAATAGACATGTTAACAACCTCACAATTCATGTTGTCAACATGCTAATTTACATTACTAAACACTTCAGAAACTTTCTAGAAATAGAGTACCTCACAGAATTCATTCATTCATTCATTTTCTTGTCGGCTTTGTCCCTTGCGGGGTCGCCACAGCGGAATGAACCGCCAACTTATCCAGCACGATTTTACACAGCGAATGCCCTTCCAGCTGCAACCCATCTCTGGGAACTTCCACACACACATTCACACTCATACACTATGGACAATTTAGCCTACCCAATTCACCTGTACCGCATGTCTTTGGACTGTGGGGGAAACCGGAGCACCCGGAGGAAACCCACGCGAACGCAGGGAGAACATGCAAACTCCACACAGAAACGCCAACTCCTCACAGAATTATGTTAGCATATTATCATGCGTTAAAGCATGGGTTACCAACCCTGTTCCTGGCGATCGACCTTCCTGCAGATTTCAGCTCCAACCCTGATCAAACACACCTGAACCAATTAATTAGAACCTGAGGAGCACTTGATAATTACAGGCAGGTGTGTTTGATATGGGGTGCAACTGAAAACTGCAGGAAGGTCGATCTCCAGGAATAGGGTTGAGCACCCCTGCCTTAAAGGATGAGTAAAACCTCCATGTGTCATGCCAATTCAGGTTATTAAAGTGCTAATCATGATAATAGTATTGTTAATTATGTGCTAACCATGACAAAAACATGCCGTCAACATGCTAACTCAAGCTAACATGTCCTAACCATGCTACATGCTAACATAGATAAATAATGGCAACACGGTGGCTCTGTTGTTAGCACTGTCATATCAAAGCAAGAAGGTTGCTGGTTCGAGTCCCGATTGGGCCAGTTGGCATTTTTGTGTAGAGTTTGCATGTTCTCCCTGTGTTCGCGTGGGTTCATTCCACTGTGGTGACCCCTGATGAATAAGGGACTAAGCTGAAGAAAAATGAATGAATAAATATATAAATGACATTTTAATGGCTAACTAACATTTTTGATTAAATAAATGTAATATTGATGATCATAAGAGACATAAATAAATAAACAATATGAATTAAAAACATAGCGACCACAAACTTTTGAACAGTATGTTAGTGTATGTTTAAAGTTAAATACAAAATGTAACCCACTAAAAAAGATACATAAAAGACTAAAGACAATTGCAAATAATAAACAAACGAATACTACACCTTTGTTCTACTATAGCACAATAACAACCGCCTCATATGCAGTTTATTATCAGCTGCTGTTGTTATATAGTTAGTGGCTGCATAGCTCTAGTAAAGATCTCATTAAAACTGATTCTGGGATTAAAGTGGAATCCTCTTATTTCTATGAGTCACACACACACACACACACAAACACCTGCTCCAGAGCTGAAGTTCTACAGCATCTCAACAACAAGCAGCACAGGTGAACTAATGATTTGCACTCTGTTAAGAGACAGAGAAAAAGAAAGCAAATGAAAAGTGAATGAGCTCAAAACAAGCAATGACCTAGCCGGTGCTCCCGAACAGAAATAGCTGGATGTCAAACAGTGTTTGGGGGCAAACGGTGTCTTTTGATACTGATCGATCTGCAGAGTCCTGCTCTGGGGAAAAACACTCCTGAAATATTTAAGAGACTTGTCTAAATGGAGGGAGACATAAATAATGTACTTTGCCCTCTGTTAGTCATGTTCTTGCTAAGAAAGCTCAATGTAGATATATTAGCTTAATGACACTAAATAATGCAGCATGGAGTGGGGCATGAAAGTATAGTGTCACTCTAAAAGGGGTTAAATACAGAGTACATTGAGCTATACATACAAAAATAAACTGCACATTTCATCAGGTATCCACTGTCTTCAGGAAAATATGTAGTAAAATAAAAGAGTTTCATTAGGAATAAAATGTGCTTTTCCTTAGGACTGGGCGATTAATCGAAAAGTAATCGAAATCGTCATTTAGAACCTATAATCGATAATTTTTTTTTATTTTTTTTATTTACAATTTTTTTCAATTACTTTCTCTACCGCATGTGGAATAATGTGACCCTGCTCTTTTAAGGGTGATTTACACTTCTGCGTTGAACGCATGGGTATGGTCTGGTGCAGCCTTTGTGCAGTCGTATATCTGCGCACCTCTCAAAAAATGTAACCACACCTCACACGTTTGGACTACAATGACGATGATTGGAAGCTGTGCCAGAGATGCACTGAGACGGCATATTTTCCATCACAAAAAAATGATTATTAACATTAAAATATTTGTTTACAAAAGATTCAAGAAATGCACTGTTTAAAATTTTATTTACAGGATATGCAAGAGGTATTTTATTTAGAAGAGATACTGCTTATTTTCTACTTTTAATATGAAAAACATTGAAAATAATCAATTTTGTTTCCAAAAGTACAAGTTATTTATTTGTAACTGTTGGTTTCAGATATTGTGTGTGTTTTGATTTCAGTTGTTCAATGTTGACATTCAATAAATAATCATAGATAGTTGATGGTGTGTGTTTCCTTATTCCTTATAAATTATTTTAAAATCAAGTTATGCACCCTACATTCAAAAATCTCTTATGTGTAATACTGTACAATTACAGTACTGTAATTACTGTACAAAACTTGTCAGTGAACTCAGTCATTCATTCATTTTATTTTCAGCTTATTCCCTTTGTTAATCCGGGGTCGCCACAGCGGAATGAACTGTCAACTTATCTAGCATATGTTTTATGCAGAGGATGCCCTTCCAGCTGCAACCCATCACTGGGAAACACCCATACACTCTCATTCATACTCGTACACTACAGACAATTTAGCTTACCCAATTCACCTATACCACATGTCTTTGGATTGTGGGGGAAACTGGAGCACTGGGAGGAAACCCACGCCAACACGGGGAGAACATGCAAACTCCACACAGAAATGCCAACTGACCCAGCCGAGGCTCGAACCAGCAACAGCGCTACCCACTGCGCCACTGTGTCTCCTTGTCAGTGACTATGAGGGCAAAATAAATAAATTAATAAAATAATCGTTCATTAATCGCAATAGAGTTAAAATGTTCAGTTAATCGAGATTTAGATTTTAGGCCAAATCGCCCAGCCCTGCTTTTCCTCTGTCTATATATACAGTAGGAAAATATTTAATAAAATAGTAAAAACAATAGCTCCATTAAGAATAAAGTGTACTTTTCCTCACTCTCTTTATATAGGAACATATTTAATAAAATAGTAAAATAAAAGTTTCATTTTGAATAATTATTAGTCCCCCTGTTTATTTTTTCCCCCAATTTCTGTTTACGGAGAGAAGATTTTTTTCAACACATTTCTAAAAATAAAAGTTTTAATAACTCGTTTCTAATAACTGATTTATTTTATCTTTGACATGATGACAGTAAATAATATTTGACTAGATATTTTTCAAGACACTTCTATACAGCTTAAAGTGACATTTAAAGGCTTAACTAGGTTAATTAGGTTAACTAGGCAGGTTAGGGTAAGTAGACAAGTTATTGTATAAGGATGGTTTGTTCTGTAGACTATCAAAAAATATAGCTTAAAGGGGCTAATCCTTTTGTCCTAAAAATAGTGTTTAAAAAATTAACAACTGCTTTTATTCTAGTCGAAATAAACAAATAAGACTTTCTCCCGAAGATATATAAAAAAAAATATATATATATATATATATATATAAATATAATATATATATATATATATATATATATATATATATATATATATATATATATATATATATATATATAAATATATAAATATAATATATATATATATATATATATATAAATATAATATATATATATATATATATATATATATATATATATATTCTATATATAAATATAATATATATATATATATATATAAATATATATATATATATATATATATATATATATATATAATATATATATATATATATATATATATATATATATATATATATATAAATATATCTATATATATAAATATATATATATATATCTATATATATACTATATATATATATATATATATATATATATATATATATATATAATATATATATATATATATTATATTTCCCTACATATATATAAATATATATGTAGGAAAATATTTAATAAAATAGTAAAATAAAACAGTTCCATTAAAGGGCCACGAAACCCCTCCCTCTTTCGGTTCAAGTCTTTTCTAAAAAATGCTACCTGATCATGATCCCGCTGCGAGCAGAGGGAGGAGTGGGTGTGGCTGGCGGAGCAGGGGAAAAAGAGGGGAGTGAACAACTCTCAGTTGGCTCACAGAATGAGACACAAACTGTGAGGAGACCCATGATTTTATAGTTTACAAAGTTAAAATGCAAAGAAATAAACAAAGAAATTCAATGCCCTACTACTTATGTTACTCGTAATTTTATATACACATGACCACAGTTTGTTATATCATCATGATAATCATGTTTATATAAACACTATAAATGAGGAGGACTTCTCTCTTCCTCAATCTCCGGGTCTGAATGCAGACACAGTGGATAGCAGGTCTCTTGCCCTATCTATTCCAACCATTAACCCTGTTGGTATTCTGGAGGACTTTAAACATAGGTGAACACGGCAGCACAGATATAGGCGATGTGTCTGAATGGTAACGAACTCAACTGATAAATTCATCATTCTCCAATTCTCGTACAGCTCTCCTGACAAAAATGCTTGAGTCACACAAACAGCTTTGCTGTATCGGGCTTAACAACATCACAGGGAAAACATGTAACAAACCCAGTAGATCATGAAACAAACACATACAGTACACATAATTCATGAACGGCTAAATATGACGTGCAATGCATGGACGCAGTCTCACCCAATCATTGGGTCTCACAGCTTGGCAGGTCTTCCTTGCCTTTGGAAAACATGTGCTCTCATTAATAATTAAGAAGCAGGGTCTTCTCATAGGATACGAATACTCCACTATGAATAATAATGAGAAACCAACGCGTCATCACTGCTCTAGCAGATTCGAGCTACGTCACCGATTTTGATCTCGCCCCAAAAATTATTTTAAACTCAGAAGATGAAATTACATTACTTGACATTCTGTTAAATATCTTCTGAGAAATTACATAAATGACCACAGCAAGTAAATGTAGACAGAACTCATATTTCAGGTGAACTATACTCCTGTAAAGTCCAAACAATCCACCCGAAAATACCATGCATGGTCAAAACAACGTCAAGAACAATATTACCAGAAAACTGCTCTTAAATTGGTGCAACAAGACACAAAACCCTTAAAAACTAAATGACAAGACTTTTGACTGTCCTCAAAGCTCTGCTATGAAAAATCCAAATTTGATTTAGCGCAAACACATTCTTGAGCAAAGCAGAGAGAAGAAATTTCACATACTGACAAACCGCGAGCATGCCGGCCTGCAAGTTAATGTCAGCTTTTAATTTCCTTCTTAAAAAGGACTGTATTCAATAACTGTGATATCAGATAACAGAAAACTCGGGCAGGCATTTCTGAAGCAGCAGGCATGTAGACCTTTTGTTTGGTTCAGGCATTCAGAGGCTTTTGTGCGGGATTATTTAATTCCACTGGAAAAAACCAGGAAGTGGCTGCTTTTGCTGTATTCAGTGAAAAGGCAATCGCAATCTACCGTCCCATTGTGTGGCAGCAACACGTGATTCTAACATGTTTAATTAGGTCTCTCCATTGCCTTTGACTGACGGTCCAGCAAAACACAGACGACACAATGCAAAAGGTCACAGTCACTCACACAATGGTGCTCGGAGAGCTTTAAAAGCATTCCATTAACCTACTGATGGCTCCGTGTTCAGCTATGAGGGAAAGACCTTTGTATACGTGTTTGTAATACTTAACCCTACGCCGGTATAGCTTATATGAGCGAGTGACGCTATTGTGCATACTAAGTTCTTGTGTGTCGACTTACATTTACCATAATTAACAAATGAAGTTAATGCATTTTCATAAATTGATTTCGCTTAGATGTCTTTTATAGCCTTATTAGATTAGTTCATTTTGACGTATCTTGATTTATGACCTCACTCTCCATTCTGATCCCTCAGGTTACTTTAAGTCGCCATGAAATCAAAATGTACTCTTCGTTATATAGTAGTACTTGCTCTAAACAATGTATCTGTGCACTTCATTATTTTGTAAAAATGAATATGTCCCCACAATGTTTATTCAAATACAGTAACTATCACTGCCCCCTCGAAACACTTTTCTTCACTTCTGGTCACATGGAATGCCTTTAGGGCATGGCTATCAAGATGTGTCTCCTTTCTTCTCTACCTTCATCCATTCGTCGATCTTCCTTCATTATGTTACCAACACCCATCTTCCAACAATCCAATCGGTTCCCAAAAAATCTAATTATGTACCAACCTACTTTTTGTTTTTTTTTGCTATTTCAAGATCGTTTGAAATGAATGTACGTCAACCATGATATGGTGGCCGAGAGAGCTTAACGGGCTACAATTTAAGAAAGCACATGCAATTACAAAAAACACCAGCAAATAAAGAAACGATCTTCATCAATTTGACAGCACACGTGTTGCAAATTGGTCATACTGTAACACAAACAACTGAAGAAACGCGCTGCATATTGGTCATAACACAAACAACTGAAGAAACGCGCTGCATATTGGTCATAACACAAACAACTGAAGAAACGCGCTGCATATTGGTCATAACACAAACAACTGAAGAAACGCGCTGCATATTGGTCATAACACAAACAACTGAAGAAACGCGCTGCATATTGGTCATAACACAAACAACTGAAGAAATGCGCTGCATATTGGTCATAACACAAACAACTGAAGAAATGAGTTGCAAACTGGTCACAATACTTGCAAATATCCACGTAACACAACGAAAATGCTTCTAGGAGACTCAAAAACTTGACAGACCCTGCTGAGATATGGATGTGTTATTATGCCGTGATTGTTGCTCAGTGAAGTGATTGGTGGTCTTTGAAAGGTAAGCTGTTTTTTTGTTTATTTTAATATCCTGATTACATGACATAATAAACCATAACAACACATATCTATGATAATAACACATCCATATCTCAACAGTGTCTGTCATGTTTTTGTGTCCCCTAGAAAAATTTCCATTGTGTTACGTGGATATTTGCAAGTGTTGTGACCAATGTGCAGCGAGTTTCTTCAGTTGTTTTTGTTGTGACCAATTTGCTGCGCGTTTTTCAGTAGTTTGTGTTGTGACCAATTTGCAACACGTGTGCTGTCAAATTGATGAAGATGGTTTCTTATTTGCTGGGTTTTTTTTTGTAATTGCATGTGCTTTCTTAAATTGCAGCACGCTAAGCTCTCTCGGCCACCGTACCATAAAGGAAAAAAAGGACTTAATTTCTGTTTCATGGCGAATTTAACCAAAGTTGTTTTGCACTATATTTGCACATTAGAAAACCATGTTCGTATTCAATTTAATTTAAAAATGAGCCTATGGATTTCCTCTTCCATCCCAATTGAAACAGAACTCACAACTGCTGCAGATGAGAAGCAAGAAACCGTACTGTATATTCACACAGTGCTCATATTCATGGATGTAGCCACAAGAAAACAGGATTGACATTATACCAGATGTTATAATGTTCTAACACTACAATATTCTATAAAGGCATCATGTATCAGAATTGAAAACATGTTGTGGGACTGTCGGTTATTATAAGGGCCTATCAATGGCAAAATTTAGTGATTCTATTAAAACGCTTCTTTGAAGAGCATGACCGTAAACATGAACGCCATTATGAATGTAATATGTGAACTAAAAATCCTTATTAATGTTTTTCTTCTGGAGAAAGTCCTGTTTTTTTAATTTCAGCTACAATAAAAGCAGTTTTTATTATTTATTTTTTTTTTTACATGTGTGGGTCTCTTTGTTGTGGCGTAGCTGGTGTGTTCATAGAAATTTGTAATACCCTTTCGTTTATGGTACCAAAAAATCTGCGCCAACAATCAAAAGAGAATCAGGACACACCTACCTTTTCACGTGAACGTGCAGAGTGATTGGCCCAGGTAACATCCAGGTTAAGACTATGATTAATTATATCAATATATTACATAAATACTTGATATACAGTAATGTATTTTCCCAATGATACATTGAAATTTGTTGCCATTTGCATTAATTCTGGAGGCATTGTGACAAATTTCCCTGCCCTTTTTTCTGACCAGACACTTCAATAACAAAAGAAACTGAATTAGAAACCAAACTGATTGCATTTGAAGCAGAAGGCTTGATGCTCCAATCACAATAATGACATTAGCAAATAAATCAGTTTTCCCACTTACAATTTAGTGATATCACCTCAAGCCACAGTCTTGAAATAAAGTCTTCTTATTCTGAGGCTGAGACAAGACCGATTATAATGTAGTGGATTACAAGACCTTAAAAAAATGAGGTCTTACCTTGAAAAAGCAAATGAAAGTCTAGCAGAAAGCCTAATGAAAGTGAATGAGGATCAGGACATGTCAAGCTCAAGAGAGACATAAAACTTCATGGAAGAAGTTCAAATGAATTGCGTGACTTTAGGACACCTGATATACAGCTCACACAGCCTTTGTTTGAGGAACAGACTGAAATTTAGGTAAATCGAGCTTAACAGACATGGTAACCCTTTAACTTTCATTGATTGAAAAGATCTGATTGGACATCCAGTCACTCTGAACTTGAAGCTATCACAAAGAAATAAAACTATAAGAAAGCAATAAAGCTAACAGATGTGAATTTTCACTTTGCATGAAATTTTCATTTTAAAGTACCCCTACTATGATTCTTTTTTCAAATATTACCTACATTCATGCAGTAGTAAAGTCTTAAAGATCAAAGTGCAGGGCAGATAATTATATCATCTCTTCTGACTGCTGGAACCAGTTGCTAGCTATTCAAGTCTCATTTCAGTAACAAAGTTTGCATATGGTAAGGTGTGTAATCTTTTAGACATTCATAGCAGACAACAGACTGTAACAGACAATCATAACAACATGAGCTATCTGACCAATCAGAGCAGAAAAATCACATAAGCTTCACATGTGTTACCATATTATACAATCACATGGTTACCCTTCTGAAATATCTAGCATAAATCATCTTGGATTTTAAGCAGGTTCAGGTTAGTTTATTGTAGCCTATAGTAGTAATAGTTTTAGTTTGTGGACCAGTACAATCATCCCATGCTGGTCTCAGTGTAGAGACCATTGTTGTAGAGTATTGTGATAATGATGTCTTTTGATATAACATTTCCCTAAAAAAAGGATATTTTATGAACTATTTATTAATGTAATGATCATATTAAAGTTTTACAGGTAATAGATATTAGACAACAAGGTAATATAATTTTTTAATAATAATTAATGCTAAAGACTTTACAAATACTATGAAGGACTGAAAACCTCATCAGATATTCAGATTCTTATTTGCTGTCATCATTTATCTCTATTATCTCTACTCCCACCATCAGTTTTTATTTTCAGATCTTTGTTCTGAGGCACTGAGTTCACATTTTTGACTGGTCTAGCCAATTGCATAGTACCTATTGTAGGTAGGTGGGTATAAAGAGGCCCCGTCTGATTTTTCAAATTTGGATAACCTATGCATGCATCACATAGATGTTTGCACATACAATAAATGTAAATGTAATTTATTGCACCTCTCTACTATACAGATGGTATGAATGAACCGCCAACTTATACAGCAAATGTTTTACACAGCGGATGCCCTTCCAGCTGCAACCCATCACTGGGAAGCACCCATACACTCTTACATTACATACATACACTACGGACAATTTAAATGACCCAATTCACCTATACCGCATGTCTTTGGACTGTGGGGGGAAACCGGAGCACCTGGAGGAAACCCACGCTGACAAGGGAGAACATGCAAACTCCACAAAGAAATGCCAACTGACCCTGCCGGGGCTCGAACCAGCAACCTTCTTTACCACTGTGAAGTCTTTTTGATATATTGTTTAGCCCTAATATAAAACAAACAGTATCTTAAACTGGTGACCAGAAATGCTGGATCTTTCAGCAAAAAAATATCATGAACATTGAGGAAAATGTGCAAAACCAAGTCTTTTCATTATTTTTGCCACATCTCCACATTTATGACACCACTCTCCATTCTGATGCACCCAAGCAGTTTACTTTAAGTTGCAATAAAATCTAAATGTACTCTATAAATGTACTCTTATATAGTTGTGCTTGTTATAAACAATGTATCTGTGCACTTATTATTTTGTAAAAACTAATTTCAAATACTAATTTCTTTTATCAAATACCATACCTTCCTCTGCCCCCACAAAACAACTTTTGTTCACTTCTGTTCACATGGAATGCCTTTAGGGCATGGCTATTATATTTGTGCATCTCCACATTTGTTCATGTGTGATCTCATGAGTTCACATAACAATTTTCCAAAACAACACATGTCACATGTTCCAAATGTGTTCTACAGTATGTATATTTGCAGTATTATTTTAGCCTGATTGCACAAGTAAAGCTCCTGTGAAACAGGTTTAGTAAGAGTGAATTCTCAAATTAACTGTTTGGCACTGTATGAAAAATGAAGTAGGGTTGGGCGATATGACAAAAATTTCATATCAATATATAAGTCATGTCACATCCTGATAACAATATACAGTTGAAGTCAGAATTATTAGCCCCCCCCCCCTGAATTATTAGCCCCCCTGTTTATTTTTTATTTATTATTTCTGTTTAATGGAGATAAGATTTTTTCAACACATTTCTAAACATAATAGTTTTCATTCAGAGGGGGTTAATAATTCTGACTTCAACTGTATACAGTATCACAACATATTATTTTTTCTGTGATTTACTTACACTGACCACGTGGAAATAACTTACTTTTTTTTTTACACGTTAAAGTATTTTCTTAAACATTTACTGTGATTTCTCACTTTGATTAAGAATGTAGAAATATAAATTAAATATTAATGAACTAATGATTACAGACCCAGAATAGAAAAATAGAAAGACTGCAGCTTTCTCACAATACTGTTATTCATGTTTCTGCCTGCATCCAAGTACAGTAATACTGTGTAATGTTTCACTCATATAAATTATGAAAACGTATTATCATAAACACATGTGTTTTGCTACACCCACTATATAAATGATGGAGCATAATACGATAGATAAAATGATAGACTTTTTAATTTCTCCTTAAGATACATATTATCATACTGCCCAGCCCTAAAATGAAAGTGTCAAAAATTAAAACCTTAAGAAGTGTTTTATGACCTTGAATGCAGGCAAACCAATTGTAGGAGACCTCAAAACAAAATAAGAAACTTTTAAAATAGCATAATAGTGCATGTTTCTCTTCAGATAACCTCTAGTTGTGTTGCACTGTACATTTTACGGAGGCCTGGCCACTTGGCCCTGCTCCAAAGCACAAAACTGAAGTATAGTGCCACAATCTTTCACTCAACATCAGACAAATACATAAACAAAATGGAACAGCTTTGCCATCCGAAAAAACTGCTCCTCTATAAAAAGACTCTCTCTCTCGTTCGCTCGGGGTCTTCCGTCAAGTAAGTGGCGACAGAGAGGTGGAATTGTCAAAAGTGATGGATGACTATCAAACCTTTCTGCTCTCCCCCTCTTCAGTCCTCAGAGATTTACAGAGCTGCTGACTACCAGGCATGAAAACCAATCTCTTTCTCCATTTCTATCCTTCCCCGTATCTCGCCAGCACTCTCTCCATGTCTTCCTTTCCCCTTCTATCTATCCATCTAACTCTATTATCTTAAGCCATTTCTTTCACCTCTGACAGATTTGGAAGAGCGCCGTCTATCTATGCGACCAATCAGCTGGCGTCGCTGCCGGGTACTACGGGTGGAATGCAGGTGACAAGTCTGTCTGAGACCAGGGCGTAAATCGCCGCGATCTATGACAAGAGTCCCGCCTCCCTGTCCTCTCCTCCCAACAGGACGAGGAACGAAACGCGCGCACGTCTAAATGTCGCAATTATAACATCACAAAGGGTGGCACCGTAGGCTAATTGTGCTCTCAAAATAGTAATGGCTTTATTATCACAACTATTTTGGTGAGTGTAATGATCGTTAGGAGGCATTATGTTAATGCAATTAAGCGCTAGCATTATTGTTCCAGACCTCTCTAATTGGGGGGATCTCAGAGGGCACCCTGTTTAAATATACTCAATGATACATTTACACGGCCCTGTGGTGAAAAGGCAACGAGAACGACAAGTTTAAAGATTAATATGCTTAGAATAAATACAAACAATACATAATAACAATGCAAACAATGACATAAACTCATGCATTCTCTTTCAACAAGGTCACACACTCATTATAGGCTCTACTAAAGGGATAGTTCACCCAAAATTGGAAAAATTCCATATTATTTATTCAGTCTCAAGTGGTTCCAAACCTATAAGAGTTTCTTTCTTTTGTTGAACATTAAAAAAGATATTTTGAAGAAAGCTGAAAACCTGTAACGATTGACTTCAACAGTTAGAAAAACAAATACTATGCAAGTCAATGGTTACAGGTTTTCAGCTTTCTTCAAAATTGACAATTGACAAAATTGGGCTGGACAATAATTCGATATAAATATATATCGCGATTAATTTTTTTCAATAACGGTGATATGATTTTTAAACCCATTTCCGATATTTCGATATAAATTTGCATATATATAAATATATATTATTATTTATATAAGATCTTTTACATGTATCACTTGTCACTGAATGAAGTTCAGTGCTCAGCCGTCAGAAAGAGCGTGATCTGATGTCACTTGCGTGATAACGAACAACACAGACACGCTGCCAGCGCTCAGCACAGCAGTTGGTTAAGCTGCGCCGCAGAAAGTTTTAGCTACAAAATGAGTGCTCTGAATACAGATGCGAATGAACAAGCTTCCACAAGTAAGAATGCAGACGAAATAGTTGATAAGAAAGGAAAGACTAATGCAGTGGTGTGGAAGTGGTTCGGCTTTTTAAGTTTCGATAAACTTAGTTTCGGTGCTCTGCAAAGTGTGCCAGAGAGTGTAGCTGACTAGCGGCGGCAACACATCAAATCTGTTTCACCATTTGAAGCAGTTCCACCCAATAAAACATACTGAGAGTCAGAAGATGAGGCAACATAAAAGTTTAAGCCAACCTGTGGCCTCACCATCACCACCATCCACCTACCCGACACCGAAACCAGCGGTGTCAGAAGAGAAGGCAATGAATCAAACACAGATGGCTATGAGGCTCCGTGTAGGATTTAAATCAAACTTTGCTTATCAACACGTGCGTATACACCTATAAATCACTCGCATATACACCTTTAATACTGAATGTTCAAAACATGTATGAAATTTGCGCATATATGTATAAACTTGATGCATGCATACACCCACATATGCATATAAACTCGCCGATCCTTGCATATACTCCCACATTAACACACGCACAAACAAACTCGATCCTTGCATAAACACCCAAAATTAACACTCACATACACAAACTCGCTGCATGCTGGCATATAGCACTCGCGCACTTACAAAATAAAACTCACAAACATATTTATCAGGAATCAGGTTATTGCAAAGCTGATGAAGTAGAAAGAATGTGATCAATAGAGCTATTTAATCTGTTAAATAATGAAAACGTGTTATATAAAATATTAGTTTATATAAATAGACTATATAAAATATATAAGAGATATTTATGTTAAACCTTTCAATTTAATTAGGTAATTACATACACAAATATAAATAGACAGATAAAACCCTTAAAGGATGTTCAAGATGAAAAGCAATTAGAATTATGAATATACTCAAACAACTCTTCTATTGCAAATATTAATGTAGCCTTTACTCTTTATGATTTTTTATTATTATAATTATTATTCTTTTTCTATATTTTTTTACGATGTGGATGTCATAATTGTAAGATTTTGGTATTATTTTGATTGTTAAATATTCAGCATATACAAAAAAAAAACACTGATAAAAGTTTCTGTTCATCACGTTGGTCAAGCTAACCCCCACAAACTGTCTATATATTATAAGCTGAGTCTGAGAGTTTTATTTATTTGATAGTTTATTTCACATTTCTTGTTTGTATAGGCTAAATACAAAAAAAAAGTGAACAAATTTTTTTGTACTGTTTTTATTTAAAAAAAAAAAAGTTATAAGAGTCTGGAGGTATTATCGACTTTGCAAATTCACTTTGCAGACATTTGTAGGTACAGACATCCATTGTGTGCGTTCTTGGCAGTTTTTCCTTTATTTTTAATATTGTCCATATCGATATCGGAATTATATCGTATCGACCCGAAATAAAAAATATATCGTGATATAAATTTTTGCCATATCGTCCAGCCCTATTCAAAATATGTTGTTTTTTGATTAACTGAAAAAAAGAAAGTCAGGCTTGGAACAAGTAAAGGATGAGTAAATCATGCAGACGTTTCCCTTTTGGGTGAACTACTGTATTCATTTAACTTAATAAACAATATTAGTGACGTTTATATAGAGCAATATCACACAAGTAGCAGTGCGATGTGGCTGTATATCGGCACTGGTGGGAGGTGTGCGATATACACACATGAGATATTGCGTTTATATAATAGTTCAACGGCATAATCGTGTGTATAAAAAAGAAAAGTCAAACACGGACAGTCTCAAAACCCTTTTGTAAGAGGAACTACTTTTTTCCCGCCATTCATTCACATCTGCTGCTGACGTCAGAACAGCAGGAACGGTTGCTACTTCACTAACGTCGCTTTAGAGCCAGTATTTGAATGATTCTCTAGCGTAATGTCTAAGACTTTATCAGTCTACAGAGATTTCCCAGTATTTCTTTGTTGTAATCGGGAGATCACAATATTACTGTGGTATAAAAACAGCACTACAACATTCAAAAGACAGATTTAATTGGAAAGTCATTTACCTGTTTAATAACGCTGTTTATCTCTTAGGGCTTATTATGCAGTCTCTGTCGCCATCTTGTGGATGAACAATGTCAACCGTTTTTGCTCAAAGACAGGCTAATGGCCGCTGATGCGTTGTCTCTCAGAAATTATAAATATTTTGAAATAGGCACTATCTTTATAAATAAACTGCATAGTTGCAATCAAAACAACTACATTCTTGACTAAAAAAGCCTCAATAGTACATTGTATGTTGCCCAACAGCAGCAGTATTTGTCCAACTGTAGAGTGTCCTCTGCTTGTTGCTGTACGTGGGTTTGTTTTGTTAATTTTTTGGAGCTGTTTAGAGCGTTTGAATTAAAATCATAAAATAAATCAGCAAATACCTATTTAAAATATTCTCTCATTCAACCAATCTATCATGAGTAGGGATGTAACGATTCACCTGACTCATGATTGATACGTTACAATTTTTTAACAAAATTATTTGAAACAAATTTAAGGTAAAGAGCCCTTATTTTTTTCTTAAATGCTGCACATTTTTGGAATATATAATATATTTTCTGACACAACTAAATGGCTGTTTTAAAAACAAATTCCAAAAAATAAAAAGACTCATTAATATAAACAAACTAATACTGTGACTGTGCTGGTACTTTTTAAAAAGAAATATAAGCATATCTGTGTTTTCTGGTATAAGCTGAGGTCTTTGCACATTTACAATGTCCCCTGCTGATGAGAAAACTCTGTCACTGGGGACTGAGATGGCTGGTGTGGAGAGGAAACTTTTTCCTAAACCAGACAGCAGTATGTACAGAGGTGGTCAATAGCCCCCTCTGCTCCAGGGGACTGGCCACTGGCATCAAATATAGTAGGATAGAGACAGGAGTTGAACATGATTATGTAGGTAAATAATTAATAATACTTGTATAATTAATTAGTATAAGTATCAGTGTGACAATCTTGAATTTTTTTTTTTTATATAATAAGCAAATAATCAAAATATGCATAAACTAATGTAAAAAGGAGAGGGTAAAATAATCTAATACCTGATTCTGTAACAGAACTACTTTCTCTTTCAGTCTGAAAAACAACTTCACACTTTCGCTATAAAAACAGTGATGCACTGTGTGATATCCGTAACGTGAGCACTCGTCAGAGCAAGCGGAGCTTCAAATCATCGGGTAAGCATGGTTTGGCTTATTAATAGTTTTTTTGCGTAATAGACGTCTGTGACAGTCGTCTTTCACTGTGCTGACGGTTTATGTGCATCATATTCATTCTTCTGTTAGTGCAAGCGTCTTTTTGCAGTATTTGCACAAAGTTTGTCTGGCGCACTTCACCGCTGTCATTTTACTCTGCCGCCCCACCACTTGCTCGCCGCTCATGCGCAGGTAAAGTGAGTTTGTGCAAAGAGCTTAGAATGACCAAGAGGCAACACTCAATAGAACGTTCCATTGCAACAGCAGCACCCAGCAACAGCCCCGGATTCCGCCATTTTGGAGTGAAAGCGGTTGGTTGCCCATTGGATCTTATTGCTGTCGCGATGGCAAGCAGCTGCTTTGTTTTTTATTAATTTATTTAAAAAGCGCATTAAAACTGAGATACAACCTAAAAGACGACAATACAACACTTACTATGACAATCATCAGCACTTTTAATAGTTTATTTTACAGACTTAAAATATGCTGTTGTTCTATTGGAATTTTCATTCCAAAATGGCCACCGCGCCATCTAGTGGCTGTTTCCCAAATCGCATTAGAGTGTCGCCTCTTGGTGATTCTATGCTCTTTGGTTTGTGCCTGTAAACAGCGCCCCCTCTGTTCAAAACCTGTATCACGATTCATTCAACATTTTAACCAGTTTGAATTGTCACATATTTGAATAGATTTTTAACTGACTCATGGTGAATCGCTACATCCCTAATCATGAGTTTAGCCAAAAATATTAAACAGAATTCTGCTAGCTGTCAACACAAACAAATTACATTTAATAACACAAAATAGATGTTTAAATTGTAATAATATGTCACATTATTACAGTTTCTATGTATTTTTTTTTTAAATAAGTCATTTTAAAACAGTAACATTTTTGAAAACCTGAATAAAATCCTTATTCTTATATAGCAACAATTCATATTACACAATTTCATAAGTTAGAAACAGCTGTAATATGGGCTACTGTTCCAACAGTTCCAAACATCCATGTGTCACATGCTGTAATGATATGCAAATAGTATTCAAATTGCTGTCCAATGGACTGCGGTGAGCCTGTGGGACTGACCTCAGACTTCAGAAGAGCCGGGGTGAGAGAAATTGTTGTTGGCAGGGGTTGCTCTTTCACTGCACATCCGAGACCATTTGTGTAGCTTGTCTTATGACGGTTAATATGAAGATTTGGGTTAAAGCTAAGTGCTTGCCGAAGATCAGCACAAAAGGGCAATTTCCCCAACTAAAAGCCATGGAGAGGCCTGTGCTGTGACCTCTCGGCATGATCTCTCGCCTTTCTGCCGTCGCTCAGGCATGTGGTCTACCCCAGGTTAATCAGATATGTTCATGTTTTCCATTCATATTTCATGCCTCATCAAATTCAAATGAATTCATCTAAAAAAAAAACACCAACGGCAAAAAAACGCAACTTTCCATGGAGGTGTAATGTTTCTGTACTGGTGCCTTGTTAGATTTATTTTTGTTAATTTATTTATATTGTGTTTGTTTGTTTGTCTATTTTTACACCACAGGGCGTGATTACCAACATGCCAGCAGCAAGATGAGCAAATTTAGACCGGAGTGAGAACACCGTCACAAAAGGCTCTGTACAAACACACATTTTACAGGAAATACACACTTGGGCAGGGATGTCGAAGCGAGCTGCTTTTTGAAGTTATTTTAGCTTCGCTCTTACTGCGTCCACTCTCTGTCAGTGGAGCGGTCCATTGGGGCAGCACTGCACAGACAGAAAGAGAGGGAAAGAGAGAGAGAGAGAGAGAGAGAGAGAGAGAGAGAGAGAGAAAGAGAAAGCAATAGAGGGGAAAAACTGACAAGAGTTGATGTTTTAGCAGGAAACCTCAGCTGACCTGCAGGTGAATCGTGAAGCCCATTCCTGACCCACATACTCTGAACTGCTCTTTAAACATTAAACTTTATAAGCAGAGTTTTCTGTTTGGTATTAAAATCTTCCTTTTTTAAACAGCAAGTTTGGAGAGGACAGTCTATGTTTAATGATGAGAAATAGCAAGGCTACACTGTCAAAAATAAAGATACAAATGCTGTCATACTGTACTCTATCAAAAGGTACATTTAAGGTGCAATATGGACCTTTTAAAGTACAAAGATGTAGATTAAAGGTACCAAAAAGGATCTTTTGGGAACTCAAATGCAGTGTTTGGTGTAATTATTGACTAAGTAACTAGTTATTGTAATTAAATTACTTGTCTAAAGGACAAATAGGCAATGTCCCAAGGCATTGCTGTTCATTTTTAGGTTATTTAAATACAGTTACTTATACTATACTTGCTTTAAATACTGTATATAAATTAAAGTTATGTATAAATAAATTCAGATAATGTATCTCAGAAAATAAAGAGCATTTATCAAGAGAACTGCATTAATCAAGACATTGAGAAAATAGTCAATTACAATATGGGGTATACATTTAACAAAGCAAAGTAATTGAACTATATATATATAGTAGGGGTATATATAATGGAAATAATGGTTTCTTCGGTGCACAGCAATGCAGACGTGGACAATTCGGTATCGGTTCAGTAATAAATCCTAACTGCTTATTACGCACTGACGTCATTTATCTTATTTGCGCTATATTGCGGTAGCTTACTATGGCAAGGGAGGCGAGCACGAGTAATTAAAATGCTTCAACTACTAAAAAAATGCAGAACCTCTGCACAATTCATTGGGTGTGGGTTTGCTGGACAGTCTTTTACTGACACTGAAGTTACAGCAGAAGCCCCTATTTCACTGCTGTGGAGAAAATGAAAGTAAACTCCATTTCTCTCTCATTGAAGACCTTTGACCTGCTGGCATGACGTTTCCTCTACTATCGGCTGTTACAGCAATACTTGTGGACCCAGACACGATTGTGTCTGCAGAGCCAGTTTTCTCCACCGTGTCTATGACGGATCAGCTGAGATCGCCACTGACGTTTATCAGTGTCAATCATCTGTGAACAGCGTTAAAGGTACAGCTCATATATCTGACTGCTTGTATTAAAGGACAAAACTGTATTACAAATACACAGAAAATGTATTTATATATTATACTTTTTAATACAAGAATTCTTGTGCTGTGAAGTAAAATCTAAAATTGTGGCATGATTATCGTAACCTATATCCATATATATATATATATATATATATATATATATATATATATATATATATATATATATATATATATATATATATATATATATATATATATATATATATTTTTTTTTTTTTTTTTTTTTTTATTATTAGCCCCCTTTGAGTTTTTTCTTAGTTTTTTTAAATATTTCCAAAATGATGTTTAACAGAGCAAGGACATTTTCACAGTATGTCTGATAATATTTTTCCTTCTGGAAAAAGACTTATTTGTTTTATTTTGCCTATAATAAAAGCAGTTTTTAATTTTTCAAAAAACATTTTAGGGACTAAATTATTAGCCCCTTTAAGCAATATTTTTTTTTTAGATAGTCTACAGAACAAACCATCATTATACAATAACTTGCCTAATTACCCTAACCTGCCTAGTTAAACTAATTACCCTAGTTAAGCCTTTAAATGTCACTTTAAGCTGTATAGAAGTGTCTTGAAGTATATCTAGTAAAATATAATTTACTGTCATCATGGCAAAGATAAAATAAATCACTTATTAGAAATTAGTTATTAAAACTATTATTTTTAGAAATGTGTTGAAAAAATCCTCTCTCCGTAAAACAGAAATTGGGGGAAAAAAAAATAAACAGGGGGGTGAATAATTCTGACTTCAACTGTATATATATATATATATATATATATATATATATATATATATATATATATATATATATATATATATATATATATATATATATATATATTGCATATTGATATTATGCTTTTTTTGTTCAACAACTACACATGCTTTAATGGTAAATGTTATCAGTGTTAGGTAATTTAATTAAAAAAGTAATAAATTATTCATTACTTATTACATCATTACAACTGTATTTAAATTACACTTCTAATTACTTTGAAAAGTAACTTAGATACTCAAAAAGTAATTTAATTACTTCACTAAATACAAAAATTCACATAAATCTCAATGCATAGATAATATAAATTGAACTCTTAATTCTTTAAAGTTTGATAAACAGAACTTTTTAGTTTTGTTTGAAAAGTAGTGCTTAAATTTAAGCAATATTTGTATCAAAGCACAAAACATTTCAAATAAATGACACCATACTTCATACATACCATACTCTGACATACATTTCTACAACATGTCATTGATCCTTAAGTACAAAAAAGTGTGTTTTTTTCAACCACCCAAGTGTCTTTATACCTTAAATACCTTTATTTCTAAGAGTGTATTTACAGAACAGAATATGTAACATACTGTACATATCATGTTTCTGCCTTACTTAAGAATGAGTAGGGCTGCAACAATTTATTTTATATATCTTTTTCTTAATTGATTCATCTAACAATTATTAGAAAAAATTAATCAACTAAAGATTAAACAGTTGGGCTTTGATCAATTATTCAGCTTTTGCAGTTAGTTCAAATATTGAGTTATACTCTGACCCTAATAAATAAAACAAGGAAATCACTTCAGCTCTTGAAAATGTCTTTTTAATGAACTTGGAACCAACTGAATACCAATCTCCTTCAGCTTTTATATCCTCCTCAGGAATCACTAACATACCAACTGCTGCAATTACTGGTACTGTGGTGTTGTACACAGGCGTTGATACACATTTCAAAATTCAATTACCAGTCATAAGCTTGTGATTCAGTTCTGATACAAATTCAATATTGATATGATTGAATATAGATGTTAAAGAGAAAATGATGTCACCATTTACTCACACTTTATTTGTTCCAAAGCTGTTTGCCTTTCTGTTGAACACAAAAGAAGATATTTTGAAGAAAGCTGGCAACCTGTAACCATTGACTGCCATGGTATTTATTTATTTTTTGTTCCTACTATGGAAGTCAATAGCTACAGGTTTTCAGCTTTCTTCAAAAAATCATATTTTGTGTCCATCAGAAGAAAGAAACAAGGATTTAAGCACTTGAGGGTTAGTAAAAAGTAAGTAAAGTTGAATTTGTGGATGAACTATTCCTTTAATTTGTAAGGGGAATGTGTGCACAAATGTTAAATACTAAAGATAAAATAAATCAACATAGTAAAAACATAAAATAAAAAAGTGATGGAAAAACAGAGCAAACACATAAAACTATAGTAAAAAGGAAGATTGTGTTGTGTGCATTGCATTATGGGATAGAACATTCTGTGCAGTGTGCTCTGTCATACACAGAAAAAGAACATAATATGCATGCTATATAATGCTTCAATAGTGAGAATAGAATGAGAGAGAGAGACGCTGGCTGTGTCTAAAATCACATACTCTGAATGAATAGGAACGTCTTTTGAATAAGTAATAGCTCTGAGACCAGTGAAAGTGTAAGAATGAGTCTGAATGAGTATGAATGCATTCCAGATGTACTACATTCACCATGTTGTCGTGACCTAACGGGGTCAGCTGCATTACAATTCTCAAATCCTCTCCCATGGCCTCATGAGATATTAAAGTGTCCATTCCATGTGCTCCTCAGAATCTCGCCAAGTAAATTTGGACATACATTGCTCTAAAATACAGTATATTTACTGTATACACTATGCAAATTTAGATGCAGCCTTATGCATGTTTGATTGGACAAAAAAACGGTAAACATTAATCATTATCAGTACTTCCTGTCTGGCTAAGAAGGAAGATTAACCCTTATGTATTGTTCAAATGTACTACCCTTTCGTTATGTCTGTGTCTGTTTTTGCCCCATTGACTTCAATTATAACCACATGTTTTGATTGCAAAGCCTTGAAACCAAATAATCATGCATTCTTGATTGTTGGTGGTTTTCCCTGTTGGGAAAAGTTTAAATTATTAGGGGTGTCAAAATCAATTGCTGGGGCGCAGTGGGGCGCTGTTGCCTTACAGCAAGAAGGTTGCTGATTCGAGCCTCGGCTGGGTCAGTTGGCATTTCTGTGTGAGTTTGCAAAATAGATGCTGGATAAGTTGACAGTTCATTCCGCTGTGGCGACCCCTGATTAATAAAGGGACTAAGCCGAAAAGAAAATGAATGAATAAATGAAAATCAATTGTTTCTTCGATGCAGACACAATTCGATATTGGTTCAATAATAGATCATAACCGGTTATTACCTACTGACGTCATTTATTACCTTTGTGCTATGTCGCAGTAGAATACTATGGCTAAGGAGGTGAGGGCGAGTAAATAAAACACTCCTACTACTTAAAAAGCTAATAATTCTGCACAATTCACTGCTTGTGAGTTTGCTGGACAGACTTTTACTGACACTGAAGAAGGTACAGTACGCGAGCTGCTATTTCACTACTGGGGAGAAAATGAAAGCTGTAAAACTCCTTCTCCGCCTCTCTCTCCTCCTCTCTGTTTCTCTCACTTTGGACATTGACCCACTGGCGTGTTCATGAGGTAACTTTTCCTCTAATCTCGGCTGTTTAAAGCGATACTTGTGGACCCAAACACGCGTGTCTGTAATGTGAGTTTTCTCCACCGCATCTATTACGGAGTACCTGTGATAACCGTGCATTATTCAATTCAATGCAATTCAATTCAATTCAAGTCATGTTTATTTACAGTTGAAATCAGAATTATTAAACCCGCTTTGAATGTTTTTTCTTTTTTAATATTTCCCAAATTATGTTTAACAGAGCAAGAAAATTTTCACAGTATGTCTGATAATATTTTTTTATTCTTCTGGAGAAAGTCTTATTTGTTTTATTTCGGCTAGAATAAATGCAGTTTTTGATATTTTTTTTAAAAAGCCATTTTAAGGGCAAAATTATTAGCCGCTTTAAGCTATTTTTTTTTTTTGATAGTCTACAGAACAAACCATCATTATACAATAACCTGCTTAATTACCCTAACCTGCCTAGTTAACCTAATTAACCTAGTTAAGCCTTTAAATGTCACTTTAAGCTGAATAAAAGTGTCTTGAAAGATATCTAGTGAAATATTATGTACTGTCATCAGGGCAAAGATACAATAAATCAATTATTAGAAATGAGTTATTAAAACTATTACGTTGAGAAATGTGTTGGAAAGATCACAAAAAATGTGGAAAAAATAAACAGGCGGGTTAATAATTCAGGGGGTTTAATAATTCTGACTTCAACTGTATAGCGCTTTTACAATGTAGATTGTGTCAAAGCAGCTTACTATAGAAGTTCTAGTAAAATCCATATAAGTCCATATATTATGCGCATATAGAATGGAACCGCAGCTGTTCTTCCCTCGTCACTCATCGTCAACAGCGCTGACAGTTTTAGAGCCAATCGCAGCCCTTTCTGTTGAGCGGGTGAAGACAATGACCAATCATAGGAGTGTAAGAACTCGCTTGACAGCTGTCAAAAAACAAGCGGGATAATATTTACATCAGTTTATTTGCTATGAATGCTCATGCTGTCTGGGTTTTGTTTAAAACATTAAAAAGAGTGTTTTTTTTGAGCAGGTAAAATTAAAGGTACAGTGCATATATCAGACTGCTTGTATTAAAAGACAACATTGCATTACAAAATAATATATAAATATATTTATAGATTTTAATAAAAATCTTGTGTTAGAAAAAGAAGAAATAAATCTAATTGTGTATGGAAAGCATCGTCAATGCACCATGATGCCCTGAGATATCAAATTGAACGAATCGATGGCAGGATAATCATAACCGAACTGTGAGACGAGTATAAGTTCACAACCCCTAAAATTATTAACAATAAATATTACATAATAATATGGTGCTTTGCAATTAAAAAAAAGTCATTATAATGGGAAGTCAATGGAGCAAAAACAGCCACCAACATAACAAAAAGGGTAGTCAATTTGCCCAGAGTTGTTGAATTTTTGAAAATTTTCAAAGCATTTTCCCAAAATATGTGTCAAAATAAGATTTGCCACCAAAAATCATTCCATTTGCTGAAACATGCAGAAAATTGTGGTCAAATTACTACTCAAATCACCCCAGAGTGGATGAAAAACATCCCTAACAGCACACAAGGGTTAACCACGTTATGCTACAAGTGAATTCTAGCAAATAGGATTGCAACACAACCCACAAAACTCTATAAGATCTCTAAGTGCCCGCCTCCTCTGGGCCAGCAGCCAATCACACGACGAGGGTAACAGATGGGCAGCTTGGAGAGCAAATGCAGCACTGGCTTCAATGTATGCTGGTCTTATGCAAGATGATAAGGTCACACACTTTTTTCTCTCTCTCTCTCTCAGTCTGCCACTATACTAAGTTTTTCCACAACACACACACACACATACATAAATTTACCACAGGCTTGCGAGAGTCAATATGTTATTCAGTTTTTTTCTCAATCTGCTATAATTACAATACAGCCCCCTGGTCAGATGCCATGAGTCTGAAGGCAGCCTACATTATGTATATATTATACATATAGTATAATATATATATATATTATATATATATATATATATATATATATATATATATATATATATATATATATTGAAAAAAGTTTTAAAGTTATTAAAAGTATCCCCCTTTCAAACCATTTGTTCCAATAAAATGATATAATTAAAAATGTAATGAAGGTGAAAAATCAAGGTGAAGTGGTGGAAAGACGAGCTGATTTGGGACACTTGAATGTTAGAATTTTCATGTATTAATCGCTTTTTTATTGCCAATGTGTGAACAGCTTGTAACAAAACTTAAAAACCAAGACCTTCTCTGACTGCAAGGTTGTCTATGAATGCACGTAGACTGATTTTATGTGAAGGACTCAGGATGTTTTTATGGATCGGAAAAATCAAAAGGATGTTATGTTTACATGAGCTCAAAAGTGCTGCTTTTCCATTTTATAGCACATGAAACTAATGCGTAATACAATTTTTAGATAAATGTTGAAAGAGCATGGTGGTATTAATAGTGTTTCACATGTAACCACGAATAGGTTATGCATTTCCATGACTAAAAACTGTATTGATTTCAATCATTTCAAGACCAGAAAAACACTATTAACACCACAAAAACTATACATACAGTAAGTAAAATAAGTATTAAACACATCATGATTTTTTTCTGGTAAATATATTTCTAAATGAGCTGTTGACATGAAATTGACCCAGATATTGGTAAAACAATACCAAAAATTCAAACATACACATACAAACAAACAAATAAAAAACCATAAAGGGCTTTTTTTGATAATGACAGCTTCAATATGCCTCTTGAATGGAGAATCAAGACACATACGTTGCTCAGGTGTGATTTTTTCTCATCCGTCAACAGAGTCATACTTCAACTATCAGAGTTGAGAGTTTCCTTGGCTGTATTTGGGATCATTTACACAGATGAGGGGCAGGGCTGCTTTCTAAAAACAGAGATTTCAGCTGCTGTCTGGGCTTTCCTTGCCATTTAACACCTTCCTTTCTTTGTGTGTTCAGTACGTTTACTCTGTGTCATATTTTTATTCCACATAACGTAATTTCTAAAGTAAATAGTTTTGATTTCTTTCTTTGTATGTATGGACTATTTTGGTTGTTGCTGATGTCTGGTGAAAATTTCAAGTCAACAGCACCTTTAGAAATATTTTTCTGAGAAAAATGGTGACGTGTTCCTTGCATGTTGTAGTCACTTATTGAGCCTTTTGACCAATTCCTTTCCAATTGGGTGGTTATTGGCTTGAATAGGTTACAGTATGAACCTTTTGACATATTAATGAGACTTATGATCATCATGCAAATGCAGCAAGTTGTACGCCGTTCTTTTTCAGAAGAAATGGATGGAAGTTCAGGACGAAGATTGTAGATGGACTGTCTAAAATGACTGGATGCTGTCTTGTGTGTCAGATTTTCTGCTCTGAGATGTTGCTTGTCAGCTGTTATAAACTGCTTCGGGAACCCCGTCCCCGATAATTACTGCACCTGTTGCTGGACGGTAGGCGCATAAACACACACATACAGTATATCCAGAAACAAACATGCCACATCCAAGTTCCAATCTGATGCCTGTCTGTCTATCATTGGGGCCAAGAACAGATGAGCCCCAGGCGGCATGTACACACGCATCAACACACACACACACAAGCTCCAGCCTCAGCCAGCCTTGAGAACACGTCTCTGCAGATACAGATAAAGGTTTCAACTTTCAGGTTAAAAGTGACTTTTTCTACAGATAAAGGCGGCAATGGCAATCTGTTCTCGTCTTTTTTCTTAAACTGTCTCTCTTTCCTTTTCTCTCTCACTCTCTCTCCCTCCCACGCTCAATCTTTTTTTTTTCGTGACTTTATCCAACGCTGCATACAGGGCTGGATCAGACAGTTAAAGCTGCTCTTTGCTTTATTTCATATCTACTTGTCAAAGAGAGATTAGCAGTTTTTGAGCTGCTCCACTTTGCTGTCATGATGGAAAATGAACGAAAAGGAGAAAGTGAAAGAGAAATTCACAGGCAACAACAATGCAAACCAAATGCTCAAGAGAAACGAAAGATAGCTGCTTAGATTTGTTGAAGTTCAAAACATTGAGATGACACTATTTGTCTGTACGTTTCACACTTCTTCTGAAATTGCCCCTTAGGAACTTAAAATCATATAGGAATACTTGCATATTTGGTTGAAACTATATATTTGGGTGGGCCCATTTTCTTTCTTTTTCAACAGATATAAGCCAATAGTCTTTAGCTACAGCCTGAGGCGTCACAAGGGCTGGCAAGTACTCAACCGCACAGGGACACATGTCCAAATTAAAGAGACAGCTGACTTTTAAAGGTGTAAAACAAAGGCTTTAAAAGATCTTGGGACTTTTTTTCCTGCCAAAAGAGCAAAAGACTAGACATTAGCTAAAAGTCATAGGGCTCTATTTTAACGATCTAGGCGCAAAGTCTAAAGCGCATGGCACAAAAGCATTAAGGGCATGTCTGAATCCACTTTTTGCTATTTTAAGGATGGAAAAATATGGTTTGCGCCCTGGCGCATGGTCTAACAGGGTTGTGCTTTTCTCTTGATGAGTTATGGGTGTGTTTTGAGCATAACAAGCATTAAACCAATCAGAGTCTCATCTCCCATTCCCTTTAAGTTGCCTCACGCCATGGCGCATTTGCTATTTACATGGCAGACTTTGTAAGTGGAAAAACTGAACGCTTCACTAGCGAGAAAACTATTAAACTGCAGTGTGAAGATAAAGAATGAGCCTCCTCCATTCGGCCTCTTAACTTTCTCTTTTACTCTTTACTCCTTTACTTTTGTGGATAAGGAAACAGTGTTGCACGCACTCCACTGAAGACATCCATTAGGCTACATATTTAATTTTGTTTGTTAAGCACAAAGATTTACTTCAAAACTATTTCTAAAATCAGTTCGAATTTCCAGCAAATGAATAAATGTACAATAATAACAAAGGTGGTGTGGGAGTTATATCCAAACACACGTCCTATTCCTATGCCCCATATGGTGATGCGTCTCCAAAACCCAACAGGTGGACAAATCTAAGCTTGTTTTTATTAAAACAAATATAAATATGCATATAAAAAAATTATTCTACTAAGAATAATAACATTATCCAAATGCAAATTGTCATGAATTCATTGAAAACGTGGAAATTAGGGTTGCACTGGTCTGAAAATAGCAACAAATCGCACCATACTGGTCTTGAGCCTTATTGCGCCGAGTGTATGATAGGGCACATAGTATTTTATATGTCAAAATAAACACATCTGAGGGAAAGTAACACATGGCCACATGTATTACATATAATGGGTACATCTGAGTAAGTGCAGTGTAATTTTTCATCAGCTTACAGGTTATACAGTTTATTGTAGCTATAGAACACTCATATTGCATTCTGTCATTTGTCCAATTCTCATTGTATAAAAGATAACATGCTATGCAATCCTTAAAGGGATAGTTCAGCCAAAAATGAAAATTCTGTCAACATTTATGCTTCCTCAACTTTTATCAAACCTGCTTGAGTTTCTTCTGTTGAAC
The DNA here is from genome assembly GCA_903798195.1 of Danio kyathit. Lineage (NCBI taxonomy): Eukaryota > Metazoa > Chordata > Actinopteri > Cypriniformes > Danionidae > Danio > Danio kyathit. The sequence continues at coordinate 67,848 of CAIGQS010000163.1, forward strand.
ACAAAGAAATGTATTGTCTCTAATAGTATTGAATTGAATTGAATATTGTCTGTTCATACTATGGATCTTCAGAATATCTTGCTTTGTGTTCAACAGAAGAAAGAAATTCATATAAGTATGAACCACTTGTGTTAATAAACAGAATTTTTGGGTAAACTATCCCTTTAAGACTCCAATGTCTATGACTAGATTTCTTTGCTTCTGCTCTGCTGTAAAATGACCAAGGAATTACCTGAGAAGTTGATGTAAATATGGCAGAAACTGGCATTCAATCCAAGGACATGCATTAATGAACCCTCTTTGATGCTGTTCAATTTTAAAGTTGACACAAAACAGTGAATAGTAGATCAGATACAGTTTTTGTTACTATACTGTACTAAGCTCATGCTCCAGACTGCCACTTTTAAAGCACTCATTCATTCATGCACTCATTCATTCATTATCACATTCATTCATTCATTCATTCATTCATTCATTTTCTTTTCGGCTCAGTCCCTTTATTAATCTGGGATTAATACTGGGAAACATCCATACACACTCATTCACACACACTCATACACGGTCAATTTTAGCACCTGTACCACATGTCTTTGGACTTGTGGGGGAAACCAGAGCACCCGGAGGAAACCCACGCGAAAACAGGGAGAACATGCAAACTCCGCACAGAAATGCCATCTGACCCAGCCGAGGCTCGAACCAGTGACCTTCTTGCTGTGAGGCGAACGTGATACCCATTGCCCACCCACTTTTAATTCAGAAAACATAAACTTAATGAGAATATTAGCAACAATATTTTGTTAGCAGAGTATTTCCTTGGCAAACATTTGACAGCTATGCATAAGAAAAAAAGTGAACACAGCATTTTGAACTGAAAAAAAAAAATGTTCCCCTATGCTATTACTAGTCAGAAGAGACTTTATTGTTTTGAAAATATTTGATGATAGAAACAAAGCAGATTCTAATTTTGTGTTTTCTAATTTTAAAATTAAATTAACTTCATCATTAAAAACAGATAATTATTATCTCTTTGATTATACTAAATAATAAAAATAATTGTAATTTCATAAAAATGTATCTGATCAGCAGACTTTTGTAAAAGTTCTCGAAAAACCTTTTTAAACAAATATAGTGTATATTCAGTTTATGTTGACTCCTCTATTAAAGTCATTACAAAATGATACAGACTTACTATGATCGTCCAAAATAAGTTTGAAGGACACCGTTCGAAATTGTTAATTAATAAATATTAACAAAAATATTGTCAACTGAAGAAGACTGTTTTAAAGGTTTTATGGTGAAAATCATCTTTTAAAAGCTGTTTAGACAGAACTGTGTGTAGGTATAGTGTGTCCACAGTCATATTGGAGTAATATAAAGACAATAAATCTTTTTTAAAATTTCCTGATGTTAAAAAGGAATCCTTCCCATTTTGAGGAATTACAGCAATTTTACCATCTTTACTTAACAGCAGAGCCGTGTGTCAGTACAATTATAAAAGAAGACACTTCAATCCCGGTTTGTGGAGATTAAATCAGGTTTGTTTTGTTCATTAACATAACGGATTTCCATACAGCAGTGGATATTAATGTGTATCCTGTCACATTAGCCGTGCAAAAACAGTGCAAAGTTAAACGCGTGTGTGTGTGTGTGTGTGTGTCAGAAAGGCTTGAATTAACTCCACAACAAATACATCAAATAATCATTGGGAAAGTTCTTACTGTAGTATTTCTCACAAACGTTACATGAGATCTGCTTCCTTCATGTCTGTCACTGCACTGTTTATCTGACACAGCCGGAGACTGAGGCACACTTTGACAGGCATGTGGGAACGGTGGGCGGAGAGAACTAGCAGTAAAGGCACAGGCCACAAAAACAGCAACATAGTGTTTAGAGCAGAAAATTCCAATATTCTGAAAGCTATAAAAATAATCTGATGGGTGTTTCGAGCTGAAACTTTACAGACACATTGTGGAGACACAAAAGACTTATATTAAATCTTGAAAAAGGGTTAAAATAGTTGCCCTTTTAATAATCATCTATGCAAAAAATTAGTACAACAAACACAAATAAACACACAATCAAGCAGAGCATAAATAGATCCTACTTCAAAACCCAAAGCCTTGTCAATGCCCTTATAGAAAACTACTCAAGCTAATAGACACATTGAACAATATGATTCATTGGAATTACAAACTTTTATTAAAGTAGCTGGTCGCAAACAATTTATATGGGCTGGCTTTAATCAAAAAAAATAATTTTAGTAAGGTTCAACTTGCTAAATGTGTTTTTATATTCAGCCCATATAAATTGTTTGCAACCACTTACCTTGTGCGATAAGTCACACAACATTAACTTCAAGGGCTCTTTAAGTAGCTTAAACATCAACAGTTGTGATTTGCTTGTCAACACTGACCAACCCTAAATCAGCAAAAAGTGTGTAAGGCCTCTCTTTGTGTCGCAGCATGTTGCTGTCACACCTCTATAATTGGATGAAAAAGAAGAGGATCGCCTTGCGTTTGTGTGAGAATTATGTGGTCTTATTGAAGTCTAATGCCCGAGTCGGTGGCACAGCGGCGGTGGGCAGCGTGTGGTATGATCAGCTCACCCTGATCCAGCCATCTGATTCCTATCACTGTGGCATTTGTACACAGAGGTTCTCCGTTGCATCCGCCTGGGTATTCAGAGTCTCTAAATGCTACTGGCTTATTTTCACACCGCATGCTGCAGACCGACACAAACAGCGCTCCTTTGAGCTCCAGATTGGTATTAAAAAAAAATCCATGATTCAGACAATGACTTTGATGCCGTGTGAAAATAAAAGAAATGTCGTCTAATGTCAATCTGCCTCCTCCCTGCTATGAAAGTGTAAGAAAGTTAGCAAAAATCACTCCACTTCCAGTTATAAAAAATAATGAAAGTATATACTTTTGAGAATGAAAGGGCAGGTTTTTGTTACAGTAAATTATTGAACAAGGACAGTTATAAATGCCAAAATATGACTGATGGTATATTAGACAGAGATTTTCCATCATTCATTTGCAACGAACACCCAAATATAATACTTGTGCAAGGAACCCTCATCCTAAACTATATATTCTCATTCATTCATTCATTTTCCTTCGGCTTAGTCCCTTATTTATCAGGGGTCACCACAGCGGAATGAATCGGCAACTATTAAGCATATGTTTTACGCAGTGAATGCCTTTCCAGCTGCAATCCAGTATTGCGAAACACCCACACACTCATACACTACGGCCAGTTTAGTTTATTCAATTCACCTATAGCACATGTCTTTGGTCAGTGGGGGAAACTGGAGCACCCGAAGGAAACCCACGCGAACATGGGGAGAGCATGCAAACTCCACACAGAAGTTTGAAGTTTGCTGTGAGGCGACAGTGCTAAACACAGAGAATTTGTATATAGAATTTTAAAAAGATGCAATTAAATTGTGAATTTGATTATGAATTAGTCTAAAATACTATTAGGATATTATTATTGTCTTTTATCTTATAGAAACAAAATTGTGTACTGCAGTTATATACACATATTTACTTTTAGTTATTTATGGCATTTTTTACATTTTATAGATTTTATTTGTTTGTATGCTTCAATCAACCAATATATGATTTATTAAAATATTTGAATCTTTTGTTGTATTGTATTATTATAATTATTTGACTCATTTTAATATGCAATTTTTTTGTATATAAATGTTCATTTAATCTTAATAAAATTATATTTTTATATTTGTATTTAATTTCAAGCTTTCCTAAAAAAAATATATGTTTAAAAGTTTGATTGTTTTTTTTTTTGGATCAACATATTAATCTTCCATTTATCAATGAACTAGTGTATTTCAAAAACTAATATTGAAAATCCATATTTTGAATTTATAGAATAAATGCACTCAAAACTTGCATTTACTCACTTCCAACAATGTTAAATGATTTTTTATGATATTTTATACTTCTCATCTAATCTTCTAGACTTATTATCTTTTCAACATGGTTACATAGTGGTCAGCATAATTGAGTGCCCCCATTTTGAAATTAATATTTTTATTAATTTCTTAGTGAATACAGGCAATGTATTTTGGTGCATTTAAACAAAACAGATTAATAAACAGATATATTTATCAAAATAATATTTTAGTCACCAAACATGTTTAGAAATTGAAAGATAATACAATTAAATTCAATTTATTTCATCTGCAAAATATTGCAAAAAAAAATTACAACCTACAAAATTTCAACTAAATTTTTTTTTTTTTTTTTTTTGCTTCTCTTGATTTTTCCTCTTTTTTAGAAATTTGTATTTAATATTTTTCTATAACATATAAATTTATTTATTCTAGTTTTTGGACCGTTTGTTAGTTATCATGTTAGATATTGCTAATCTAATGTATATGCACAAATATAATATTGTATAGCTTCCTATAAAAAATATTAATTAAAAAGATATATTTGTGAGGGGTGTACTTTATTTAACTTTGGTAGGATGAATCAAAAACACTAGCCATAAAATCTGCTTACATTTAAGACATTCATTTTCTGCTAAAATATCTACCGTTTAAGAATACAGATCAAACATCAAAGTAAATAATTACCAACTAACTGTTTTTTCAAAAGTTCTTATAATAAGTGGTGCCACACCACAGTTTACTTCTGAAGCCCATTTTGTGCAGTGCAGTCCTATAAAACTGAACTATGTGGTGTCACAGACTCCTAAACACCCCCCGGCGCACTCCTGAGGGAAATGTTGAACACGGGCACGTAGGAGACGTCAACTTGACTGTGAAATGTTTTGCAGTCCATTGTTTTCCGGCAGCATCTCCATCTAATTGTCTTGTCCCATTAGGCCGTGACCAGGGTTTGGCAGAGGAAGACAGGCTCCCTTGGCAGATGCCTGCCATTTGTCTGAATGCCCTTGATCGACTCGTGACAGATGTCAAGGCTTTGTTGAGCGGGTTTTCTGCGTCACATGACCTCTGTTCGGTGCGTCGGGAGAACGCGGCGTAGTGGCTCTCGTATAGATGCACGCACATTTTAGCATCCATCAGTTCCCTGCTATTACCTCTGACAGGCCTCACCTGCCCAGACTGCATGGCCCATGCAAATTCAACCTGGCAGATGAGTGTTTGAATGTAATGCACCACTCTGATTGATACTGATAGGAGGCATAGATGTGTGTGTGTGTGTGTGTGTGTGTGTGTGTGTGTGTGTGTGTGTGTGTGTGTGTGTGTGTGTGTGTGTGTGTGTGTGTGTGTGTGTGTGTGTGTGTGTGTGTGTGTGTGTGTGTGCGTGCGTGCGTGCGTGCGTGCGTGCGTGCGTGCGTGTGTGTGTTTAGTAGTTAGGGATTTGCAAACTTTTTCCAAAGTTGTCAAGAAGTGCTTTAAGTCAGTCTATCTCTGTAAGACTCAAACTTGTTGCTGCTAAAAGCCAAAAAATAAACTTTTAAAGCTCTTATAACTTTTTATAAGTAAAAATCAGTGCAAATATGACCGGAAAACAAATATTTCATGTTGATAGTTGACATAAACCTAACCCTAATGTTCAGAAAGTTTGGAAAATGACTATCTAAATCTTATAGTTTAAGGATTTTAAGAATTTTAAAAATGTTTCTAATGTTTCCTGGTGTTAAACCGAGCAAGGACATTTTCACAGTATTTCGTATTATATTTTTTTCTGCTGTGGAAAGTCTTTTTAGTTTGGCTGGAGTAAAAGCAAATTAGATTTTTGTTTAATTTATGGTCAATTTAAGGTCATTATAATTAGACCCTAATTGTTTTTCGATTGGCTACAGAACACTGTTGTCCAATGATTTGCCTAATTAACCTAGTTAAGCTTTTGAATTGCACTTTAAGCTGAATACTAGTTACTTGCAAAATAACTAGTGAAATTGTATGTACTGTCATCATGGTAAGGACAAAGGAATCTAGTTATTTAAATTTAAATGAATTAAAGTGAGTTAAATTAGTAATGAAAATATTTATGTTTAAAAATGTGTCAAAAAATCATCTCTGTTAAACAGCACTTGGAAAATTTTTGAAAATTATTTAAATTTGACAAGTGGGTTAATCATTTTGCCTTCAAATCTATATTTTTATGAATTGAAAGGGTACAGTAAAACATTTATAACATGCAATACAAACAATGATTTATTAAAAGAAAAAATCTCTAAAAGGATTGTGTGAGATTTAAGACTAGAGTAATAGCTGTTGATAATTCAGCTCTGTCATGAAACATTAATGACATTTAAAATACATAAAATGTGTTTCATAATATTAATGTTTTACTGTATTGGACAGAATCTATTTTGAAAGAATTCATTATTTTACAGTGACTGGGATGAATTTGTAGAGAAGTATATAAAATATAGACAAGTATCCAAAAAATACTAATTAAAGCACAGATAAAAACAACAGATAAAAATGACACTACCTGACAAAAGTCTAGTCGCCTATCCAAGTTTTAGGAACAACAAATAATAACTTGACTTCTAGTTGATCATTTGGTATCAGAAGTGGCTAATATGAAAGGCAAAAGCCTTTAGATTACGCTTATTTTCTAAAAAATAAAATATGATCATGCCTTGATATTTAATTATTTAATTAGGACAGTAAAGTCTGACTTTGCTTAGACAAAAGTCTTGTCACTTAACAGAAATAATGTGCAGTATAGAATATAAGTCATGGTGCAGTGGAAAAATAATTAATACTGTGTATGACTCCCATGAGCCTGGACGACTGCATCCATCAAATAAAGTTTTAACAAATAGTTAAATACAATCTTTATTACAGTGGCAAACTGTATAATTTCTTGTACGGGTGTAATGGATCACGGTTGATCCGTGATTTGTACGGATCGCAACCCACGGTTCGGAACACATGGCACCTGCAGATTAATACTTTTTTTATTACTTGTAGATTAATCCTAAATTTGTAACGATTGCAGAGAGATCGCTTCTGGTGTCATTCAAATCACATGAAAGCATTTAGGCTTTCCTGTAAAATATAATGATGACAGAAGAAGTTGTGGTAGTTTATTTGGGATGTGATGGATTTCTTAGGTTATTAAAGGTGTTTTCTGTCACTACTTGTTCAGCTTGCATTAATGCATTCAGTGTAAGCTGCATGGTTAATTCTTAAAAGAACGGGATCCCAACAGCAACGCAACATAAATTATAAATGATGGTGATTTGCATATGTTTATTAACCCTTTGAATCGCTGCATTCAAATCTGTGCTTGAAAAACGCAAAAATCAAGAAAGAGATTCAGTTTTTAGTCTTTTGAGTAAGTTATGAAGTTACAAACTGTCAAATAATACAAATTTTAATGTTAGATTTATACATTGTGTCATCAGCAACAGTAGTAACAGTGAATTTTTCACAGTACTGAATATTTTACTTTTAAGTTAATAATACATTTTTATTCAGCTGATTATAAAATTACAGGTTCTAAGTTCTGTTTGTTAAAACCAAAAGTTTCTTGCAGTACTGTTTTTTGTAATAAATGGAAATCAAATTACATTTGTCTCCTCTACTTCTTGGCTGATCTCAAAAATGGTCCAATGGTCCATACGATTTGTGATCCGTTAGACTACTAATTTATTGAACCCAAATGGTTTAAATTTGCTTGAAATCTTGTAATCACAGGCCAAATAAAAATCAATCTTTCCCTTTATTAGATTAGGTTTAAACTCTGCAGTGACTGGTTAATTTTAATTACCAACTTCCAATGCAGATCTAGCAATGTGACTATTGCAGATTTTACACATTTTAATATCGATGCTGAAACAATACAGTATATTGCACAGCCATACTTTATATTACAAATAACTATCATTTAGAAGCAAATATTTGTATAAAAAATAGCCAGAAATAAGAATGCAATCTAGACAGTAACTGGCATTGTAAAGTACACAACAACACAGTATAAGTTATACAGTTGTGCTATAATGATGAATACTGATGGGCTTCAGTCTTGCAGTGCATTTATGTCATAGACAAAGAGATCAAATAAGCCATATGTGAAGAACAGCAGAACCCTCCCAGAGCAGGAAGGATTTGATCTTATCTTCACACTGATGCAATCCATGTAGCCATTTAACAGACATCCAGAAAACACACATCCAGAAGACTGAATTTGTCTTTCACGCATCTCCTCCACCACGAAGGCAGAAGCGTTTCTAATAAAACAACCCTACTGCTGACAGCGCAAAGAGACAAGACGATTAAAGGACATTTAGAAAAAAATGGCGCCAATGTGATGTGATGTAAACAGTGGCATATACGGAGTTGCTTCCTTCTCTTGCATTTTTCATAATTCTTCTATGAACAGTCCTGTCAGTGTCTCTCTCTTTTTTTTTCTACAAAGACCAAACATCCCCGGCAACACAAGCTCTCATCTGGAACATCAAACACACTATTGTCAACTTGGAGAAGGAAGAGAAAGTGAGAAAGTGGTGAATGCTTAAGGAACACCGGCAGTGTGAAAACTCCAAAAGGTGGTAACGAAAAATCCTGTTGTTTGTGTGTGAGAGAGATGAGACCGTCAGATATGATGACAGTGTACACAATATTCGCTCTGTCTGCAGGGTGGTTTTGTGGAAACCACGCTTAGGCCTAAGCTACACAAATAGGGGAAACTACACATGGAAGATAAGTTGTGGACTTGTTATTCAGAATTGAAGCGTGGAAAGCGCAGTGTGTAGGTGGAGATGTGATATTTGCAGAGGGTATGAATACCATTTAGGCCGGCTGGTCGACTTCACCACGGGGGACATCCCATCTCTGTACAGGCTCTTGGTCTTGCTGAAGTTCACAATGTTGAAAATCACCCTCTGAAACGAGGAGAAACAGAGAGTTTTAGTGAGGTGGAACAGAGGTTATTTAATTATTTAAGAAGAAAAACTGGCAAAAGTGGAAGTTTGCAAATAAACTGAGAAACAACACTGTAAATGCTAAACAACAGACACCTAAACAGATCGATGGATCATACAATAGATTGATAGGATGATAGATATCCATAGATTGATTGATAGAATGATAGAAATCATGATTTAATGATAGATTGGTAGAAGGCATGATTTAATGATAAAATGATTGATAGCACAATAGAACGATAGATAGTATGACAGACCGATAGATAGCACGATAGAATGATAGATAGAACAATAGATAGAACGATATACAATGATAGAACGATGGATGGATGATGGATGGATGGATGGATGGATGGATGGATGGATGGATGGATGGATGGATGGAGGATGGATGGATGGATGGATGGATGGATGGATGGATGGGGATGGATGGATGGATGGATGGATGGATGGATGGATGGATGGATGGATGGATGGATGGATGAATAGAACAACAGATAGAACAATATACAGTGATAGAATGATAGACAGACTGATAGAATGATAAAACGAGATGGATGGATGGATGGATGGATGGATGGATGGATGGATGGATGGATGGATGGATGGATGGATGGATAAATTGAACAATAGACAGAACAATAGAACAATAGATAGAACAATATACTGTAGAGTGATAGAATGATGGATGGATGGATGGAAATGTATGGAAATAGATAGATATGGATGGATGGATGGATGGATAGATAGACCGATAAATAGGACGTAATAGACTGAGCAATAGAACAATATATAGAACAATATACAGTGATATAATGATAGACAGATTGATAGAATGATAAAACAAGATGGGTGGGTGGATGGATGGATGGATGGATGGATGGATGGATGGATGGATGGATGGATGGATGGATGAGATGGATGGATGATGGATGGATGGATGGATGGATGGATGGATGGATGGAAATGATGGATGGATGGAAATGATGGATGGATGGATGGATGGAATGGATGGATGGATGGAATGAATGGATTGGATGGATGGATGGATGGATGGATGGATGGATGGATAGATAGATGGATGGATGGATGGATGGATAGATGGATGAATGGATATGGATGGAAATGGATAGATATAGATGGATGGATGGATGGATGGATGGACAGATATACAGATAAATAGAACGATAGACAGAGCAATAGAACAATAGATAGAACAATATACAGTGATATATTGATAGACAGATTGATAGAATGATAAAACGAGATGGATGGATGGATGGCTGGCTGGCTGGCTGGCTGGCTGGCTGGCTGGCTGGATGGATGGATGGATGGATGGATGGATGGATGGATGGATGGATGGATGGATGGATGGATGGATGGATGGATGGATGGATGGATGGATGGATGGATGGATGGATGGATGGATGGATGGATGGATGGAAAGAACGATAAACAGATAAATAGAATGATAGACAGAACGATAGATAGATAGATAGATAGATAGATAGATAGATAGATAGATAGATAGATAGATAGATAGATAGATAGATAGATAGATAGATAGATAGATAGATAGATAGATAGATAGATAGATAGATATTGAACTTTATCATTGATGATATTGTATTTACTGTATTTTATGTTACATTGTTACATGTCATTTAGATGGATCACTTTGTAGTGCTATGCAATCAATTGTATTCACTTTTCACTATATACAAACTAAATCATTTTACGAACCATTAAAACTAACAGTTCTCCTTTCAGCACAGATCTGATATCCTCTATCCTGCTCTTCACAGACACTCACAGTGAGTTTCAAATTTAGCAGCGTAAATGGGAAGTGCTGTATGAGACACCACACGTGTTAAAAGAATCTTGCAGGATCTCGCTGACTACGTAATGTGAAGACTGTGTGAACTTTGAACACACGCAAGACAATACAGACAAAAGTGTAAAAGGATGTGAGCGTCTCCTAACTTCCTCCAACATATGGAGCTGCACAAATCAGAAAACCATGTCTGCAACTGTAGATTAAAAAAAGAAACAGCACTGCAGGAAGTGAAGGTCAGGCTATGTAGAGGTGAAGTGACACAGGGTTTTGTGGTCAAGTTTCATGTCGCACTGTACCAGGACCTCAGAAAGACCTGGGCTGCATTCCAATTTGTATACTTGCAATGCAGGCCAGCAAGTAGGAGCTGTGTGAGTAAACTTCACTCCCCTGACCTCAAGAGGCAGAGCCGCAACTGACTCTAGAAGCTATGATCTTAAGTGTCTGTGTTGGTATACTCCTCTCCCTTAGCTGGAAACACTGGTTTGAATCCTACTTGGAGCAATCCAAGCTAAATTGGTGCCATGACCCGGATGTGAGTAAGGTTTAGCAGGGTGGGCATAACCGATGATATATGTGCAGATAAACCTAGTCACTATTACCAGTTAGAATCCAACACTGCACACAAGTGGAGGGGTAACATTGGTGCCAATAACCTTGTAAATGCACTCGCCTCCTATGCTGGAAGCATATGTTTAAACCTAGCTTAGAGAGAAAGTGGAACTGGAGGGTTCACATTGGTGCCGTGACACAGATGGTAGAGCACAGGTAATAAGAGCTGTACAGGTAAACCAACCTTCAAAAGGTCAACAAGTGACCAATAGAGGTGATAGTGCCCTTGCAACTGCACTGAACTTAAATGGTGAAAACAACACTTTAAATTCCAGTTGGAGAGCAAGTAAAAGTGGAGGGGATACATACTAAGCAAGGGGCGGCACGGTGGCTCAGTGGTTAACAAGTAATAATTTTACACTAAAAATAAATGACAGAACAATGAATAAATAAATAAATGAGAATACATAAAATTTATTTGTATAATGTGTAATAAATCTAAACTACAAATTAGCTAATATTAGCTAAGTATCAATTACTTAATTGATCAGTAATCAATTATTACAGCACAAAATAATAATTAAAAACAAACAATAGTCAATTTTTCTTTGGATTTAAAAATAAGTTAAACAAGCTTTTGGCATTTAAACACAAGTAATAGTTTTACAGTAAAAAATAAATGACAGAACAAAAAAAAAAATTAAAATAAAAAAAAATAAATAAATAAATAAAAAAAAAATAGGGCAACCCAGTGGCGCAGTAGGTAGTGCTGTTGCCTCACAGCAAGAACGTCACTGAGTCGCAGGTTCGAACCCCGGCTGGGCTGGGTCAGTTGGCGTTTCTGTGTGGAGTTTGCATGTTCTCCCTGGTTCGCGTGGGTTTCCTCCGGGTGCTCCGGTTTCCCCCACATTCCAAAGAAACATAGTACAGGTGAATTGGGTAAGCTAAAATTGTCCATAGTGAATGTGTGTGTGGAAGTTCCCAGAGATGGGTTGCGGCTGGAAGGGCATCCGCTGCGTAAAATCGTGCTGGATAAGTTGGCGGTTCATTCCGCTGTGGCGACCCCGCAAGGGACAAAGCCGACAAGAAAATGAATGAATGAATGAATGAATAAAATAAAATAAAATAAAATGAAATAAAATAAATAAATAAATAAAGAATGCATACAAAATCTAATGTGTAATAAATCTAAACTACATATTAGCTAATTATTTCTCTTTTAAAGAAAACAAATGTAGTCAAAGACTGCTGAACCTCTGTCTGAAAGGCACTTTTTATCAACTATATTACAAAATTGTTTGGTGTTTTCCTTTTGTATTTTTTCTCTTTGGAGTAGAAATGTGTATAATCCATACAAAGTATGAAGCTGACTGGTCAGTTCTTGTCAAGTGACTCGATGAGCTCGCGATTTCTCCTGGAAAGTGTGGGCACATCGCACCGCTTGCACGACGCTGCCAATATGCACGTGCAAGCCGCGTGCTCAAGCCATGCGCCTTCATTGAAAATAACGAATTTGAGCATGCAAAAGATGAGATATGTGAACCGTCCTCAGTTAATAGCCAAGGCATAGTTAAAATCAGCCTTTAAACCAGTGTGCATGCGTATTGTGTAAAAACTAGCGCACAGTTGGCATAACTTTTTTTAATTGCAGCACTTTTGTTCTGTGCAGAAACACAGCGTTGAGAAGGTTTAACGATTAATTAACCGTGACGAATTAAAGCACGGTTAATAGTGAAATTGGTTAATCGTTGCATCCCTAGACAAATTACAATTTGATTAAGCAAATTTTTTTGTAATCCTCACCTCCACAAAAATTATGCTTCCCCTTATGTATTATACATACATTATACATACATTTACAATGTAATAGAAGCATATGAATTGGGATGCAGCCTGGATCAAGGCTCATTATCTAAAGCTAAAGGTGCTTCATTGTCAAATCCTTCCTCAAACTAACCTGTCATGATTCTGGACCTGGGGTCACTTCACAATGACTGGGGCAATTTGAGGGCAGGATGATTTCACTTCAAACTCTTTTTGCTAACATATCATGAGAGAATAGAGTTTATTAAAATATGAAGTGAATAAATAGTACAGACAAAGCAGCTAATGATATGTCCAAACTGTAAATGACTCCTCCTGATAAACCATATCAAATTCCCAATTAAGCCCAGGTGATGGAAGTCAACAGTGTGCAAACGAAATCCAATTACAACCATTCTCTCCTTTTCTCAGTGCCCGCTTTCTCCACCAATCCCCCCATCCATCCGTCCCGCTGTTCCCCTCCCATCAGCGGCTGCAGTCACAGAAGATGGGGGATTGTGGTCGACCTGAATCAGCCAGGGCTAAAATGACATTTAACTGATGTTCAGACGCGAGGTAGCTGCTGGAACGGGTAGATAAGACCATTGCTGCTGGCATTTCAATTACACTTTTACTGCCCTACACATCTGTTGCCAGCCTACTTTCAGTCTTTTTTTTTCCCACAGGCAAATACATCCTCATTCCACTACCTTTACATCAGGCCACTCTTTCTTCTTTTTTTTTCACCACAAAATTCAGATTGTCTGCTTTAGTAGGTGGTTTCTGGGTCCCGACTGAATGTATTGCTGGTGTTTGTCTGACTTGAGGGTGGGACATTGTGAGGTCAGTTTCTTTCCAGCCGTGGGGTTCTCAACCAGTGGGTCACGACCCAAAAATAGTTTGCCGATCAAATAGCAGAAGGGAAGTAAATAATGAAAATAACAAAGAAAAACAATGCTAAATTCAGCTAACAAAATCAATAGGTGTAAAAAACAATTTTAAGTGGATTAGAAAACAGGAGGGTTGAGGTGTGGCGAATACTATGATATTTTGCAATCAATATTGAAACACCAATTCAACCAAACAATTTTATAAATGACATTTAATGCACGTATAATGCTTTTCTCTTATGCTAGTTTCCCAATTGGCAACCTCCCGCTCTCCCTTGTGAAGCCAATACGGATGTAACTGAAACTGCAACTCATTGACTCGCCTTTGGGTGCTGGCTCCAGAAACTCCAGATGTTCTCTGACTGCAATGCTAAATTGACCAATTTTACAGCTGATAAAAACATGTTTGCAGCTTGGTCCAAAAATGTCGGTGAAATTCGGTGCATATAGCTAATACTACTGTGAGGAGGAGGGGGGGGGGGGGCATAATTAAGGGCGTGGCCACTTGAGTGACAGCTAGGTCTCACTGATTGTCGCTACGTCACCTCAGCTGATTCCGGCTGATTAGCCGCTGAACTCAGCATATACATCGTATTTTTGTTTTGTTTAATGTGGCTTTACACAGTCAATTGCCTTTTGGAATTATTTCCTTCGATAATATGGCATGCTGTGCACTTAATGGTGCTCACAAACCATTCAAGTGTCCTCCATTTCCCCATATTATTCTATAAATGTATTTGTTTTACTTAAGATAGTTTTACATTTATAATTTTTCAGAACTGTAATGCACTCCAGAATCTGACAGATTAATTAGCTGTAGGTAATAGAACAGTCATCTGAAATGTTGCTATACATTGTTATGCCTGGATTTCATAAATAGCCATTTACTAACACAGACTATATTTGAAGTATTTAAAGGTAATTCACGTTTTCCTCCTGCTTCTTCATCATTTGGGCTGCCCAGTGGTAATTCACCTCTACTCATGCACTTGCATTGACTTTGTATGTAACTTACTCACATGATGAACTTAATTGTGCAGTTGATATGAACCCAGCATTACAGACACTTTGGGCTCTATTTTAACGATCTAAAAGTCTAAAGCGCATGGTGCAAAAGCATTAAGGGCGTGTCCAAATCTATTTCTAAACTCAGTTCTAATTTCCAGCAAATGAATAAATGAACAACAATAACCCATAAGTGTTGGCAAAAAAGTTATATCCAAACACACATCCTATTCTTATGCCCCATATGGTGATGTCTCGACCCGACATGTGGACAAATCTAAACTTGCTTTTATTAAAACATATATAAATATGAATATGTAAACAATAATACTAATAATAACATTATACAAACGCTAATTGTCATGAATAAACAAAAACAAATCTGTTCAATTTCAGTTCCTCAAAAATGCAACCCACCAACAATGCGCCGTAACACACCTCCTTTTAAGACCGGAATGCCCAAGTACAAAGTGGAGCAAAGATTTGGTATTTAACAACTTGGCGCAAAATGTTAAAAATGGGGTGTGCGCTGTCTGAAAATAGCAACAAATCGAGCCAAACATGTCTTGCGCCAAGTGTATGACAGGACCCTTTATCATTTCGACCAGGCTTTAACATAAGCTGAAGTGTGTCTCAGCAGACATCTTCTGTTCAGATTTTGTTAAGACGTCTCCCCCTCTACCTAACTTTTACAATGTACACTGCGCGTACACTCTTTGCAACAGATCTCTCATATAAACTAGAAATTCCAAGAGTTCAGTCAAAGCAGGATGAATCGGCCTTCAGCTACTACGCCCCTCGCTGCTGGAATCAACTCCCAGAAATGATTAGATGTGCTCCAACATTAGGCACATTCAAATCCAGACTGAAAACACATCTGTTTAGCTGTGCCTTTACTGAATGAGCACTGTGCTACTTCCGCCAAATCGCACTATTATGTTTTTCTCTTTTTTTTTCATCCTTTTCAACCTGTTTTAACATTTATTTATGTTTTTATCTGTTTTTATTATCTGTTTTATTTTTCTTACTTGTCTTTTTTATTCCTGTTTATGTAAAGCACTTTGAATTGCCACTGTGTATGAAATGTGCTATATAAATAAACTTGCATTGCCTTGCCTTACTACTCAAAGTACAATTTAAAAAATATCAATGTGGCACCAATACAGTGCAAATGCCCAAACAATATCCAATCCTATAGTCAGTGAAAAGATGTTCTTTAATAGTTGTTCAAACACATTCAGTGAGATTGCCATTTCCACTACGCAAGTAATCCAATCCAATGTGCTTTTGACAACCTCTGGCAGTGGTCAAAACTGAAAGGCATCATCAATAAGCAATTGCATTTGGCATTGTCAATATGCTTGTTTGGCTCCTCGCCATTTCCTTTTGTACTTCTAAGCTATGTTTCGATTTTCTTGTTTTAACTGAAATTCTAGACACCTAGAAAAGGCTTATTGCTCACCATATACATTAGAATTCAAATTAGTAAGTCTTCCAAAGTCATTTTACTACAGTCAGTACATTGAGCTTGGCACCAATTTCCTTGGAATATAAAAGCAGAGAGCAGAGCAAAATGAGAGACATGAAAGTACAGCTATGATGCCAAGAACAATATTTTAGTGACTATTACATAAACATATGTAACTGAATGATGGAAATAGTAGAGAGCTGTGTAACACTGTGTCACAATTTCACTCAATCCAGACACCCAAACATACAAAATCTAAAAAACAATTTGAAAGTGGGCTCCTGCAAAAAGGGCAAAGGAGATGAAAGATGACTACTTTCGTTGACTAGCTGACTTTGTCAGAACTGATTTGCATCATTCATACCTCTTCACTACTTACATAGTAGCAAAAATAGGTTCTCTCTCTGTCATTATTACCTACAGCTTCTTCATCACAGTCAACAGGGGAGTTACAGTAAGCAAAAAAAAAAAGGAGAGGAGTGGGTTAAATTGGATGCACTTCTCATCTCAGACTCATTAAGAGCTTTATATAAGAAAGACAGAAAGAAACCGTATGCATATAAGCGTAAGTCACCGCTGGGCTCCCTTGTGCTAGTTAAGCCAATGTATCTACACTGAGGAGTAATTTGGAATTGGTTCCCAAAGCTGCACAGCTCCGTGCAAAGCTGGTCATGGAGGAACTGTGACAACGTTAACTTTAATTACTGATAGAGAGACAGAAACATGTTACCATCCAGCCTGCCTGAGATGTCATTTCCATCAGGCATGTCAAGTTCTTTCAGTGCTCCTTACACTGACATATTCACAGTCACCTGGAGGTTGTCTCACCAAGCCTGACTTAAAGTGTGGTCCACTTTAAAGCTTACTGTAAGGGTCCCACTCACTAAGACAGAAGCAATCAGATCAATATGAAGCTTTAAAAAAAGTTCTTATTTATATTTCAAATATATTAATTCATTCATTAATTTTCATTCGGTTTTCTGGGGTCGGGTCATGAGAGCAGCAGTCTCAGACTTCCCTCTCCCCAGACACTTCCTCCAGCTCCTCTAGGGGAATCCCCAGGCTAGTCAAGAAGCATAGCCCCTCCAGCATGTCCTGGGTCTTTCCCGATGCCTCCTCCCAGTGGGACATGCCTGGAACACCTCCCTAGGTAGGCATACAGGAGGCATCTGAAACAGATGCCCGAGCCACCTCAGCTGACTTCTCTCGATGTAGAGGAGCAGCGACTCTACTCTGAGCTCCTCCTTGGTGACAGAGCTCCTCACCCTATCGATAACAGTGCGCCATGCCACCCTGTGAAGGGAACTGATTTTGGCCGCTTGTATTCGAGATCTTGTCCTTTCGATCATGACCCAAAATTCATGACCATAGGTGAGAGTAGGAACGTAGATTAATCGGTAAATCGAGAGCTTTGCCTTTCGGCTCAGCTCCTTCTTTACCACAACCGACCGGTACATCAATCGCATTACTGCTGCAGCACATATTTGACTCATATTTTTAAATCATTAGATATAAATGCCAGCCAAATACAAACTAATCCATGCTAGAAACATGTTAGCAAAGTGCTAATTCATGCTAACAATATGTTGGTTGTGTCCAAAAGCTGTAAAATGCTGTCTTCGAAGGATATCCGAATCCTTCTAATCAATCTTCTCTTCCTGTCTATCAAAACACCTTCATATGACAGATTTTTAAAGGAAGCATAGATGTATCTTTCACTTCCTTTTGAAATCCCACAATCCTGTGCATTCCATTTCTGACAGCGAGCAAAAATAAAGATGGCATCTGGAAGCTCAGTTTGGGTGTCGTTTTGTGTTAAAAGTACATTTTTGACCAACTTTTTCCACTTTTTAATGTCATTTCAAGTGAGAAGTTAGTATTACAGTAAGCAAATATTCCCTTAGTTATGACCAGACCCACATGGAATCTGAGCCTGCCCACAAAGTCCTAGAAAACTCAGCATATATCCAGATTTTTTTGCCCGTTATTCAGATTATTTACTTAAAATTAATGTTAATGTGTCTAAATATACATTTCTTCAGTTAGCATGTTAATTTCAGCTATTATTGACAAATATGCTGATGTTTAGATGATTTTTGCACAATTATGTTTATAAAGTAATATTTTCTGTTTTTTCACAAGATATATTATATGAGAAACTTACAGTAGCTTTGGATTTATTTACACCTTAAATAAAAGTTTAAAAATTGCTATTTTTTTTCATGTGTTCTTGGTTCTTGTACTCTCAAAAACATTTAGCAATTTTTTTTTCTAATCTGCGCTCTCTCTCTATTTTTTTGTTCATGCTAATCATTCAAGTACCATGCTATTTCATGCTTGTAACATCTGAGCAACATGCTAATTGATTCAATAAACATGTTAACAACCTCACATTTCATGTTGTCAACATGCTAATTTGCGTTATTAAACACTTCAGAAACATGCTAGAAATAAATGACAAAAATATGTTAGCATATTAGCATGCGTTAAAGCATAAGTAAAACCTCCATGTGTCATGCCAATTAAGGTTATTAATGTGCTAACCAAGATAATAGTATTGTTAATTATGTGCTAACCATGACAGAAACATGCAGTCAATATGCTAACTCAAGCTAACAAGTCCTAACCATGCTAGAAATGTGCTAGAAACAAGTGCTAGAAATAATCCTGTGCATTCCATTTCTGACAGCAAACAAAAATCGGCATCTGGAAGGTCAGATTGGGTGTCATTTTGTGTATAAAAGTACATTTCTGGCCAACTATTTCTATGTTAGATGTTAGAAAGTTAGTATTATAGTAAGCAAACATTTCCTTAGTTATCACTAGGCCTACATGGAAACTGAGGCTGCCCACAAAGTCCTAGAAAACTCAGCATATATTCACATATTTTTAGCCCATTAATCAGACTATTTACTTAAAATATATGTAAATGTGTGTAAATATATATTTCTTCAGTTAGCATTTTAATTTCTATAATATAATATGCTAATGTTTGGAAGATTTTTGTGCAAAACGGTTTGTAAAGTAATATTTTATGCTTGTCAAAAGTTATATTAGATGAGAAACTTACAGTAGCTTTGGATTTTCATTAGATTTGGATTGTAAACCATGTGTTGTTGGTTCTTGTACTCTCAAAAACATTCAGCAACTGTTTTTCTGTGCTCTCTCTATTTTGTTGTTCATGCTAACCATTCAAGTAGCATGCTATTTCATGCTTGTAACATATGAGCAACATGCTAATTGATTTAATAGACATGTTAACAACCTCACAATTCATGTTGTCAACATGCTAATTTACATTACTAAACACTTCAGAAACTTTCTAGAAATAGAGTACCTCACAGAATTCATTCATTCATTCATTTTCTTGTCGGCTTTGTCCCTTGCGGGGTCGCCACAGCGGAATGAACCGCCAACTTATCCAGCACGATTTTACACAGCGAATGCCCTTCCAGCTGCAACCCATCTCTGGGAACTTCCACACACACATTCACACTCATACACTATGGACAATTTAGCCTACCCAATTCACCTGTACCGCATGTCTTTGGACTGTGGGGGAGGAACCGGAGCACCGGAGGAAACCCACGCGAACGCAGGGAGAACATGCAAACTCCACACAGAAACGCCAACTCCTCACAGAATTATGTTAGCATATTATCATGCGTTAAAGCATGGGTTACCAACCCTGTTCCTGGCGATCGACCTTCCTGCAGATTTCAGCTCCAACCCTGATCAAACACACCTGAACCAATTAATTAGAACCTGAGGAGCACTTGATAATTACAGGCAGGTGTGTTTGATATGGGGTGCAACTGAAAACTGCAGGAAGGTCGATCTCCAGGAATAGGGTTGAGCACCTGCCTTAAAGGATGAGTAAAACCTCCATGTGTCATGCCAATTCAGGTTATTAAGTGCTAATCATGATAATAGTATTGTTAATTATGTGCTAACCATGACAAAAACATGCCGTCAACATGCTAACTCAAGCTAACATGTCCTAACCATGCTACATGCTAACATAGATAAATAATGGCAACACGGTGGCTCTGTTGTTAGCACTGTCATATCAAAGCAAGAAGGTTGCTGGTTCGAGTCCCGATTGGGCCAGTTGGCATTTTTGTGTAGAGTTTGCATGTTCTCCCTGTGTTCGCGTGGGTTCATTCCACTGTGGTGACCCCTGATGAATAAGGGACTAAGCTGAAAAATGAATGAATAAATATAAATGACATTTTAATGGCTAACTAATTTGATTAAATAAATGTAATATTGATGATCATAAGAGACATAAATAAATAAAAATATGAATTAAAAACATAGCGACCACAAACTTTTGAACAGTATGTTAGTGTATGTTAAAGTTAAATACAAAATGTAACCCACTAAAAAAGATACATAAAAGACTAAAGACAATTGCAAATAATAAACAAACGAATACTACACCTTTGTTCTACTATAGCACAATAACAACCGCTCATATGCAGTTTATTATCAGCTGCTGTTGTTATATAGTTAGTGGCTGCATAGCTCTAGTAAAGATCTCATTAAAACTGATTCTGGGATTAAAGTGGAATCCTCTTATTTCTATGAGTCACACACACACACACACACAAACACCTGCTCCAGAGCTGAAGTTCTACAGCATCTCAACAACAAGCAGCACAGGTGAACTAATGATTTGCACTCTGTTAAGAGACAGAGAAAAAGAAAGCAAATGAAAAGTGAATGAGCTCAAAACAAGCAATGACCTAGCCGGTGCTCCCGAACAGAAATAGCTGGATGTCAAACAGTGTTTGGGGGCAAACGGTGTCTTTTGATACTGATCGATCTGCAGAGTCCTGCTCTGGGGAAAAACACTCCTGAAATATTTAAGAGACTTGTCTAAATGGAGGGAGACATAAATAATGTACTTTGCCCTCTGTTAGTCATGTTCTTGCTAAGAAAGCTCAATGTAGATATATTAGCTTAATGACACTAAATAATGCAGCATGGAGTGGGGCATGAAAGTATAGTGTCACTCTAAAAGGGGTTAAATACAGAGTACATTGAGCTATACATACAAAAATAAACTGCACATTTCATCAGGTATCCACTGTCTTCAGGAAAATATGTAGTAAAATAAAGAGTTTCATTAGGAATAAAATGTGCTTTTCCTTAGGACTGGGCGATTAATCGAAAAGTAATCGAAATCGTCATTTAGAACCTATAATCGATAATTTTTTTTTTTTTTTTTTACAATTTTTTTCAATTACTTTCTCTACCGCATGTGGAATAATGTGACCCTGCTCTTTTAAGGGTGATTTACACTTCTGCGTTGAAGCATGGGTATGGTCTGGTGCAGCCTTTGTGCAGTCGTATATCTGCGCACCTCTCAAAAAATGTAACCACACCTCACACGTTTGGACTACATGACGATGATTGGAAGCTGTGCCAGAGATGCACTGAGACGGCATATTTTCCATCACAAAAAAATGATTATTAACATTAAAATATTTGTTTACAAAAGATTCAAGAAATGCACTGTTTAAAATTTATTTACAGGATATGCAAGAGGTATTTTATTTAGAAGAGATACTGCTTATTTTCTACTTTTAATATGAAAAACATTGAAAATAATCAATTTTGTTTCCAAAAGTACAAGTTATTTATTTGTAACTGTTGGTTTCAGTATTGTGTGTGTTTTGATTTCAGTTGTTCAATGTTGACATTCAATAAATAATCATAGATAGTTGATGGTGTGTGTTTCCTTATTCCTTATAAATTATTTTAAAATCAAGTTATGCACCCTACATTCAAAAATCTCTTATGTGTAATACTGTACAATTACAGTACTGTAATTACTGTACAAAACTTGTCAGTGAACTCATCATTCATTCATTTTATTTTCAGCTTATTCCCTTTGTTAATCCGGGGTCGCCACAGCGGAATGAACTGTCAACTTATCTAGCATATGTTTTATGCAGAGGATGCCCTTCCAGCTGCAACCCATCACTGGGAAACACCCATACACTCTCATTCATACTCGTACACTACAGACAATTTAGCTTACCCAATTCACCTATACCACATGTCTTTGGATTGTGGGGGAAACAGGAGCACGGAGGAAACCCACGCCAACACGGGGAGAACATGCAAACTCCACACAGAAATGCCAACTGACCCAGCCGAGGCTCGAACCAGCAACAGCGCTACCCACTGCGCCACTGTGTCCTTGTCAGTGACTATGAGGGCAAAAATAAATTAATTAATAAAATAATCGTTCATTAATCGCAATAGAGTTAAAATGTTCAGTTAATCGAGATTTAGATTTTAGGCCAAATCGCCCAGCCCTGCTTTTCCTCTGTCTATATACAGTAGGAAAATATTAATAAAATAGTAAAAACAATAGCTCCATTAAGAATAAAGTGTACTTTTCCTCACTCTCTTTATATAGGAACATATTTAATAAAATAGTAAAATAAAAGTTTCATTTTGAATAATTATTAGTCCCCTGTTTATTTTTTCCCCCAATTTCTGTTTTACGGAGAGAAGATTTTTTTCAACACATTTCTAAAAATAAAAGTTTTAATAACTCGTTTCTAATAACTGATTTATTTTATCTTTGACATGATGACAGTAAATAATATTTGACTAGATATTTTTCAAGACACTTCTATACAGCTTAAAGTGACATTTAAAGGCTTAACTAGGTTAATTAGGTTAACTAGGCAGGTTAGGGTAAGTAGACAAGTTATTGTATAAGGATGGTTTGTTCTGTAGACTATCAAAAAATATAGCTTAAAGGGGCTAATCCTTTTGTCCTAAAAATAGTGTTTAAAAAATTAACAACTGCTTTTATTCTAGTCGAAATAAAACAAATAAGACTTTCTCCCGAAGATATATAAAAAAAAATATATATATATATATATATATATAAATATAATATATATATATATATATATATATATATATATATATATATATATATATATATATATATATAAATATATAAATATAATATATATATATATATATATATATAAATATAATATATATATATATATAATATATATATATATATATATAAATATAATATATAATATATATATAAATATATATATAATATTATATATAATATATATATATATATATATATATATATATATATATATATATATATATATATAAAATATATCTATATATATAAATATATATATATATATATATATATATATATATATATATATATATATATATATATATATATATATATATATATATATATATTATATATTTCCTACATATATATAAATATATATGTAGGAAAATATTTAATAAAATAGTAAAATAAAACAGTTCCATTAAAGGGCCACGAAACCCCTCCCTCTTTCGGTTCAAGTCTTTTCTAAAAAATGCTACCTGATCATGATCCCGCTGCGAGCAGAGGGAGGAGTGGGTGTGGCTGCGGAGCAGGGGAAAAAGAGGGGAGTGAACAACTCTCAGTTGGCTCACAGAATGAGACACAAACTGTGAGGAGACCCATGATTTTATAGTTTACAAAGTTAAAATGCAAAGAAATAACCAAAGAAATTCAATGCCCCTACTACTTATGTTACTCGTAATTTTATATACACATGAACCACAGTTTGTTATATCATCATGATAATCATTGTTTATATAAACACTATAAATGAGGAGGACTTCTCTCTTCCTCAATCTCCGGGTCTGAATGCAGACACAGTGGATAGCAGGTCTCTTGCCCTATCTATTCCAACCATTAACCCTGTTGGTATTTCTGGAGGACTTTAAACATAGGTGAACACGGGCAGCACAGATATAGGCGATGTGTCTGAATGGTAACGAACTCAACTGATAAATTCATCATTCTCCAATTCTCGTACAGCTCCTCCTGACAAAAATGCTTGAGTCACACAAACAGCTTTGCTGTATCGGGCTTAACAACATCACAGGGGAAAACATGTTAACAAACCAGTAGATCATGAAACCAACACATTACAGTACACATAATTCATGGAACGGCTTAAATATGACGTGCAATGCATGGACGCAGTCTCACCCAATCATTGGGTCTCACAGCTTGGCAGGTCTTCCTTGCCTTTGGAAAAAGCATGTGCTCTCATAATAATTAAGAAGCAGGGTCTTCTCATAGGAATACGAATACTCCACTATGAATAATAATGAGAAACCAACGCGTCATCACTGCTCTAGCAGATTCGAGCTACGTCACCGATTTTGATCTCGCCCCAAAAATTATTTTAAACTCAGAAGATGAAATTACATTACTTGACATTCTGTTAAATATCTTCTGAGAAATTACATAAATGACAAAGCAAAGTAAATGTAGACAGAACTCATATTTCAGGTGAACTATACTCCTGTAAAGTCCAAACAATCCACCCGAAAATACCATGCATGGTCAAAACAACGTCAAGAACAATATTACCAGAAAACTGCTCTTAAATTGTTGCAACAAGACACAAAACCCTTAAAAACTAAATGACAAGACTTTTGACTGTCCTCAAAGCTCTGCTATGAAAAATCCAAATTTGATTTAGCGCAAACACATTCTTGAGCAAAGCAGAGAGAAGAAATTTCACCATACTGACAAACCGCGAGCATGCCGGCCTGCAAGTTAATGTCAGCTTTTAATTTCCTTCTTAAAAAGGACTGTATTCAATACTGTGATATCAGATAACAGAAAACTCGGGCAGGCATTTCTGAAGCAGCAGGCATGTAGACCTTTTGTTTGGTTCAGGCATTCAGAGGCTTTTGTGCGGGATTATTTAATTCACTGGAAAAAAACCAGGAAGTGGTGCTTTTGCTGTATTCAGTGAAAAGGCAATCGCAATCTACCGTCCCTTGTGTGGCAGCAACCACGTGATTCTAACATGTTTAATTAGGTCTCTCATTCGCTTTGACTGACGGTCCAGCAAAACACAGAGCGACACAATGCAAAAGGTCACAGTCACTCACACAATGGTGCTCGGAGAGCTTTCAAAGCATTCCATTAACTACTGATGGCTCCGTGTTCAGCTATGAGGGAAAGACCTTTGTATACGTGTTTGTAATACTTAACCCTACGCCGGGTATAGCTTATATGAGCGAGTGACGCTATTGTGCATACTAAGTTCTTGTGTGTCGACTTACATTTACCATAATTAACAAATGAATTTAATGCATTTTCATAAATTGATTTCGCTTAGATGTCTTTTATAGCCTTATTAGATTAGTTCATTTTGACGTATCTTGATTTATGACCTCACTCTCCATTCTGATCCCTCAGGTTACTTTAGAGTCGCCATGAAATCAAAATGTACTCTTCGTTATATAGTAGTACTTGCTCTAAACAATGTATCTGTGCACTTCATTATTTTGTAAAAATGAATATGTCCCCACAATGTTTATTCAAATACCAAGTAACTATCACTGCCCCCTCGAAACACTTTTCTTCACTTCTGGTCACATGGAATGCCTTTAGGGCATGGCTATCAAGATGTGTCTCCTTTCTTCTCTACCCTTCATCCATTCGTCGATCTTCTTCATTATGTTACCACACCCATCTTCCAACAATCCAATCGGTTCCCAAAAAATCTAATTATGTACCAACTACTTTTTGTTTTTTTTTTTGCTATTTCAAGATCGTTTGAAATGAATGTACGTCAACCATGATATGGTGGCCGAGAGAGCTTAACGGGCTTACAATTTAAGAAAGACACATGCAATTACAAAAAACACCAGCAATAAAGAAACGTCTTCCTCAATTTGACAGCACACGTGTTGCAAATTGGTCATACTGTAACACAAACAACTGAAGAAACGCGCTGCATATTGGTCATAACACAAACAACTGAAGAAACGCGCTGCATATTGGTCATAACACAAACAACTGAAGAAACGCGCTGCATATTGGTCATAAACACAAACAACTGAAGAAACGCGCTGCATATTGGTCATAACACAAACAACTGAAGAAACGCGCTGCATATTGGTCATAACACAAACAACTGAAGAAATGCGCTGCATATTGGTCATAACACAAACAACTGAAGAAATGAGTTGCAAACTGGTCACAATACTTGCAAATATCCACGTAACACAACGAAAATGCTTCTAGGAGACTCAAAAACTGACAGACCCTGCTGAGATATGGATGTGTTATTATGCCGTGATTGTTGCTCAGTGAAGTGATTGGTGGTCTTTGAAAGGTAAGCTGTTTTTTTGTTTATTTTAATATCCTGATTACATGACATAATAAACCATAACAACACATATCTATGATAATAACACATCCATATCTCAACAGTGTCTGTCATGTTTTTGTGTCCCCTAGAAAAATTTCCATTGTGTTACGTGGATATTTGCAAGTGTTGTGACCAATGTGCAGCGAGTTTCTTCAGTTGTTTTTGTTGTGACCAATTTGCTGCGCGTTTTTCAGTAGTTTGTGTTGTGACCAATTTGCAACACGTGTGCTGTCAAATTGATGAAGATGGTTTCTTTATTTGCTGGGTTTTTTTTGTAATTGCATGTGCTTTCTTAAATTGCAGCACGCTAAGCTCTCTCGGCCACCGTACCATAAAGGAAAAAAAGGACTTAATTTCTGTTTCATGGCGAATTTAACCAAAGTTGTTTTGCACTATATTTGCACATTAGAAAACCATGTTCGTATTCAATTTAATTTAAAAATGAGCCTATGGATTTCCTCTTCCATCCCAATTGAAACAGAACTCACAACTGCTGCAGATGAGAAGCAAGAAACCGTACTGTATATTCACACAGTGCTCATATTCATGGATGTAGCCACAAGAAAACAGGATTGACATTATACCAGATGTTATAATGTTCTAACACTACAATATTCTATAAAGGCATCATGTATCAGAATTGAAAACATGTTGTGGGACTGTCGGTTATTATAAGGGCCTATCAATGGCAAAATTTAGTGATTCTATTAAAACGCTTCTTTGAAGAGCATGACCGTAAACATGAACGCCATTATGAATGTAATATGTGAACTAAAAATCCTTATTAATGTTTTTCTTCTGGAGAAAGTCCTGTTTTTTAATTTCAGCTACAATAAAAGCAGTTTTTATTATTTATTTTTTTTTTTACATGTGTGGGTCTCTTTGTTGTGGCGTAGCTGGTGTGTTCATAGAAATTTGTAATACCCTTTCGTTTATGGTACCAAAAAATCTGCGCCAACAATCAAAAGAGAATCAGGACACACCTACCTTTTCACGTGAACGTGCAGAGTGATTGGCCCAGGTAACATCCAGGTTAAGACTATGATTAATTATATCAATATATTACATAAATACTTGATATACAGTAATGTATTTTCCCAATGATACATTGAAATTTGTTGCCATTTGCATTAATTCTGGAGGCATTTGTGACAAATTTCCCTGCCCTTTTTTCTGACCAGACACTTCAATAACAAAAGAAACTGAATTAGAAACAAACTGATTGCATTTGAAGCAGAAGGCTTGATGTCCAATCACAATAATGACATTAGCAAATAAATCAGTTTTCCCACTTACAATTTAGTGATATCACCTCAAGCCACAGTCTTGAAATAAAGTCTTCTTATTCTGAGGCTGAGACAAGACCGATTATAAATGTAGTGGATTACAAGACCTTAAAAAAATGAGTCTTACCTTGAAAAAGCAAATGAAAGTCTAGCAGAAAGCCTAATGAAAGTGAATGAGGATCAGGACATGTCAAGCTCAAGAGAGACATAAAAACTTCATGGAAGAAGTTCAAATGAATTGCGTGACTTTAGGACACCTGATATACAGCTCACACAGCCTTTGTTTGAGGAACAGACTGAAATTTAGGTAAATCGAGCTTAACAGACATGGTAACCCTTTAACTTTCATTGATTGAAAAGATCTGATTGGACATCCAGTCACTCTGAACTTGAAGCTATCACAAAGAAATAAAACTATAAGAAAGCAATAAAGCTAACAGATGTGAATTTTCACTTTGCATGAAATTTTCATTTAAAGTACCCCTACTATGATTCTTTTTTCAAATATTACCTACATTCATGCAGTAGTAAAGTCTTAAAGATCAAAGTGCAGGGCAGATAATTATATCATCTCTTCTGAACTGCTGGAACCAGTTGCTAGCTATTCAAGTCTCATTTCAGTAACAAAGTTTGCATATGGTAAGGTGTGTAATCTTTTAGACATTCATAGCAGACAACAGACTGTAACAGACAATCATAACAACATGAGCTATCTGACCAATCAGAGCAGAAAAATCACATAAGCTTCACATGTGTTACCATATTATACAATCACATGGTTACCCTTCTGAAATATCTAGCATAAATCATCTTGGATTTTAAGCAGGTTCAGGTTAGTTTATTGTAGCCTATAGTAGTAATAGTTTAGTTTGTGGACCAGTACAATCATCCCATGCTGGTCTCAGTGTAGAGACCATTGTTGTAGAGTATTGTGATAATGATGTCTTTTGATATAACATTTCCCTAAAAAAAGGATATTTTATGAACTATTTATTAATGTAATGATCATATTAAAGTTTTACAGGTAATAGATATTAGACAACAAGGTAATATAATTTTTTAATAATAATTAATGCTAAAAGACTTTACAAATACTATGAAGGACTGAAAACCTCATCAGATATTCAGATTCTTATTTGCTGTCATCATTTATCTCTATTATCTCTACTCCCACCATCAGTTTTTATTTTCAGATCTTTGTTCTGAGGCACTGAGTTCACATTTTTGACTGGTCTAGCCAATTGCATAGTACCTATTGTAGGTAGGTGGGTATAAAGAGGCCC
Source organism: Danio kyathit (assembly GCA_903798195.1). Taxonomy (NCBI): domain Eukaryota; kingdom Metazoa; phylum Chordata; class Actinopteri; order Cypriniformes; family Danionidae; genus Danio; species Danio kyathit. The sequence goes on from CAIGQS010000163.1 coordinate 97,093, forward strand.
CGTCTGATTTTTCAAATTTGGATAACCTATGCATGCATCACATAGATGTTTGCACATACAATAAATGTAAATGTAATTTATTGCACCTCTCTACTATACAGATGGTATGAATGAACCGCCAACTTATACAGCAAATGTTTTACACAGCGGATGCCCTTCCAGCTGCAACCCATCACTGGGAAGCACCCATACACTCTTACATTTACATACATACACTACGGACAATTTAAATGACCCAATTCACCTATACCGCATGTCTTTGGACTGTGGGGGAAACCGGAGCACCTGGAGGAAACCCACGCTGACAAGGGAGAACATGCAAACTCCACAAAGAAATGCCAACTGACCCTGCCGGGGCTCGAACCAGCAACCTTCTTTACCACTGTGAAGTCTTTTTGATATATTGTTTAGCCCTAATATAAAACAAACAGTATCTTAAACTGGTGACCAGAAATGCTGGATCTTTCAGCAAAAAAATATCATGAACATTGAGGAAAATGTGCAAAACCAAGTCTTTTCATTATTTTTGCACATCTCCACATTTATGACACCACTCTCCATTCTGATGCACCCAAGCAGTTTACTTTAAGTTGCAATAAAATCTAAATGTACTCTATAAATGTACTCTTATATAGTTGTGCTTGTTATAAACAATGTATCTGTGCACTTATTATTTTGTAAAAACTAATTTCAAATACTAATTTCTTTTATCAAATACCATACCTTCCTCTGCCCCCACAAAACAACTTTTGTTCACTTCTGTTCACATGGAATGCCTTTAGGGCATGGCTATTATATTTGTGCATCTCCACATTTGTTCATGTGTGATCTCATGAGTTTCACATAACAATTTTCCAAAACAACACATGTCACATGTTCCAAATGTGTTCTACAGTATGTATATTTGCAGTATTATTTTAGCCTGATTGCACAAGTAAAGCTCCTGTGAAACAGGTTTAGTAAGAGTGAATTCTCAAATTAACTGTTTGGCACTGTATGAAAAATGAAGTAGGGTTGGGCGATATGACAAAAATTTCATATCAATATATAAGTCATGTCACATCCTGATAACAATATACAGTTGAAGTCAGAATTATTAGCCCCCCCCCCTGAATTATTAGCCCCCCTGTTTATTTTTTATTTATTATTTCTGTTTAATGGAGATAAGATTTTTTCAACACATTTCTAAACATAATAGTTTTCATTCAGAGGGGGTTAATAATTCTGACTTCAACTGTATACAGTATCACAACATATTATTTTTTCTGTGATTTACTTACACTGACCACGTGGAAATAACTTACTTTTTTTTTACACGTTAAAGTATTTTCTTAAACATTTACTGTGATTTCTCACTTTGATTAAGAATGTAGAAATATAAATTAAATATTAATGAACTAATGATTACAGACCCAGAATAGAAAAATAGAAAGACTGCAGCTTTCTCACAATACTGTTATTCATGTTTCTGCCTGCATCCAAGTACAGTAATACTGTGTAATGTTTCACTCATATAAATTATGAAAACGTATTATCATAAACAATGTGTTTTGCTACACCACTATATAAATGATGGAGCATAATACGATAGATAAAATGATAGACTTTTTAATTTCTCCTTAAGATACATATTATCATACTGCCCAGCCCTAAAATGAAAGTGTCAAAAATTAAAACCTTAAGAAGTGTTTTATGACCTTGAATGCAGGCAAACCAATTGTAGGAGACCTCAAAACAAAATAAGAAACTTTTAAAATAGCATAATAGTGCATGTTTCTCTTCAGATAACCTCTAGTTGTGTTGCACTGTACATTTTACGGAGGCCTGGCCACTTGGCCCTGCTCCAAAGCACAAAAACTGAAGTATAGTGCCACAATCTTTCACTCAACATCAGACAAATACATAACAAAATGGAACAGCTTTGCCATCCGAAAAAACTGCTTCCTCTATAAAAAGACTCTCTCTCTCGTTCGCTCGGGGTCTTCCGTCAAGTAAGTGGCGACAGAGAGGTGGAATTGTCAAAAGTGATGGATGACTATCAACCTTCTGCTCTCCCCCTCTTCAGTCCTCAGAGATTTACAGAGCTGCTGACTACCAGGCATGAAAACCAATCTCTTTCTCCATTTCTATCCTTCCCCGTATCTCGCCAGCACTCTCTCCAAGTCTTCCTTTTCCCCTTCTATCTATCCATCTAACTCTATTATCTTAAGCCATTCCTTTCACCTCTGACAGATTTGGAAGAGCGCCGTCTATCTATGCGACCAATCAGCTGGCGTCGCTGCCGGGTACTACGGGTGGAATGCAGGTGACAAGTCTGTCTGAGACCAGGGCGTAAATCGCCGCGATCTATGACAAGAGTCCCGCCTCCCTGTCCTCTCCTCCCAACAGGACGAGGAACGAAACGCGCGCACGTCTAAATGTCGCAATTATAACATCACAAAGGGTGGCACCGGTAGGCTAATTGTGCTCTCAAAATAGTAATGGCTTTATTATCACAACTATTTTGGTGAGTGTAATGATCGTTAGGAGGCATTATGTTAATGCAATTAAGCGCTAGCATTATTGTTCCAGACCTCTCTAATTGGGGGGATCTCAGAGGGCACCCTGTTTAAATATACTCAATGATACATTTACACGGCCCTGTGGTGAAAAGGCAACGAGAACGACAAGTTTAAAGATTAATATGCTTAGAATAAATACAAACAATACATAATAACAATGCAAACAATGACATAAACTCATGCATTCTCTTTCAACAAGGTCACACACTCATTATAGGCTCTACTAAAGGGATAGTTCCACCCAAAATTGGAAAAATTCCATATTATTTATTCAGTCTCAAGTGGTTCCAAACCTATAGAGTTTCTTTCTTTGTTGAACATTAAAAAAGATATTTTGAAGAAAGCTGAAAACCTGTAACGATTGACTTCAAACAGTTAGAAAAAACAAATACTTATGCAAGTCAATGGTTACAGGTTTTCAGCTTTCTTCAAAATTGACAATTGACAAAATTGGGCTGGACAATAATTCGATATCAATATATATCGCGATTAATTTTTTTCAATAACGGTGATATGATTTTTAAACCCATTTCCGATATTTCGATATAAATTTGCATATATATAAATATATATTATTATTTATATAAGATCTTTTACATGTATCACTTGTCACTGAATGAAGTTCAGTGCTCAGCCGTCAGAAAGAGCGTGATCTGATGTCACTTGCGTGATAACGAACAACACAGACACGCTGCCAGCGCTCAGCACAGCAGTTGGTTAAGCTGCGCCGCAGAAAGTTTTAGCTACAAAATGAGTGCTCTGAATACAGATGCGAATGAACAAGCTTCCACAAGTAAGAATGCAGACGAAATAGTTGATAAGAAAGGAAAGACTAATGCAGTGGTGTGGAAGTGGTTCGGCTTTTAAGTTCGATAAACTTAGTTTCGGTGCTCTGCAAAGTGTGCCAGAGAGTGTAGCTGACTAGCGGCGGCAACACATCAAATCTGTTTCACCATTTGAAGCAGTTCCACCCAATAAAACATACTGAGAGTCAGAAGATGAGGCAACATAAAAGTTTAAGCCAACCTGTGGCCTCACCATCACCACCATCCACCTACCCGACACCGAAACCAGCGGTGTCAGAAGAGAAGGCAATGAATCAAACACAGATGGCTATGAGGCTCCGTGTAGGATTTAAATCAAACTTTGCTTATCAACACGTGCGTATACACCTATAAATCACTCGCATATACACCTTTAATACTGAATGTTCAAAACATGTATGAAATTTGCGCATATATGTATAAACTTGATGCATGCATACACCCACATATGCATATAAACTCGCCGATCCTTGCATATACTCCCACATTAACACACGCACAAACAAACTCGATCCTTGCATAAACACCAAAATTAACACTCACATACACAAACTCGCTGCATGCTGGCATATAGCACTCGCGCACTTACAAAATAAAACTCACAAACATATTTATCAGGAATCAGGTTATTGCAAAGCTGATGAAGTAGAAAGAATGTGATCAATAGAGCTATTTAATCTGTTAAATAATGAAAACGTGTTATATAAAATATTAGTTTATATAAATAGACTATATAAAATATATAAGAGATATTTATGTTAAACCTTTCAATTTAATTAGGTAATTACATACACAAATATAAATAGACAGATAAAACCCTTAAAGGATGTTCAAGATGAAAAGCAATTAGAATTATGAATATACTCAAACAACTCTTCTATTGCAAATATTAATGTAGCCTTTACTCTTTATGATTTTTTATTATTATAATTATTATTCTTTTTCTATATTTTTTTACGATGTGGATGTCATAATTGTAAGATTTTGGTATTATTTTGATTGTTAAATATTCAGCATATACAAAAAAAAAACACTGATAAAAGTTTCTGTTCATCACGTTGGTCAAGCTAACCCCCACAAACTGTCTATATATTATAAGCTGAGTCTGAGAGTTTTATTTATTTGATAGTTTATTTCACATTTCTTGTTTGTATAGGCTAAATACAAAAAAAAAGTGAACAAATTTTTTTGTACTGTTTTTATTTAAAAAAAAAAAGTTATAAGAGTCTGGAGGTATTATCGACTTTGCAAATTCACTTTGCAGACATTTGTAGGTACAGACATCCATTGTGTGCGTTCTTGGCAGTTTTTCCTTTATTTTTAATATTGTCCATATCGATATCGGAATTATATCGTATCGACCGAAATAAAAAAATATATCGTGATATAAATTTTTGCCATATCGTCCAGCCCTATTCAAAATATGTTGTTTTTTGATTAACTGAAAAAAAGAAAGTCAGGCTTGGAACAAGTAAAGGATGAGTAAATCATGCAGACGTTTCCCTTTTGGGTGAACTACTGTATTCATTTAACTTAATAAACAATATTAGTGACGTTTATATAGAGCAATATCACACAAGTAGCAGTGCGATGTGGCTGTATATCGGCACTGGTGGGAGGTGTGCGATATACACACATGAGATATTGCGTTTATATAATAGTTCAACGGCATAATCGTGTGTATAAAAAAGAAAAGTCAAACACGGACAGTCTCAAAACCCTTTTGTAAGAGGAACTACTTTTTTCCCGCCATTCATTCACATCTGCTGCTGACGTCAGAACAGCAGGAACGGTTGCTACTTCACTAACGTCGCTTTAGAGCCAGTATTTGAATGATTCTCTAGCGTAATGTCTAAGACTTTATCAGTCTACAGAGATTTCCCAGTATTTCTTTGTTGTAATCGGGAGATCACAATATTACTGTGGTATAAAAACAGCACTACAACATTCAAAAGACAGATTTAATTGGAAAGTCATTTACACCTGTTGAATAACGCTGTTTATCTCTTAGGGCTTATTATGCAGTCTCCTGGGTCGCCATCTTTGTGGATGAACAATGTCTAAAACCGTTTTGCTCAAAGACAGGCTAATGGCCGCTGATAGCGTTGTCTCTCAGAAATTATAAATATTTTGAAATAGGCACTATCTTTATAAATAAAACGGCATAGTTGCAATCAAAACAACTACATTCTTGACTAAAAAAAGCCTCAATAGTACATTTGTATGTTGCCCAACAGCAGGCAGTATTTGTCGCAACTGTAGAGTGTCCTCTGCTTGTTGCTGTACGTGGGTTTGTTTTGTTAATTTTTTGGAGCTGTTAGAGCGGTTGAATTAAAATCATAAAATAAATCAGCAAATACCTATTTAAAATATTCTCTCAGTCAACCAATCTATCATGAGTAGGGATGTAACGATTCACCTAGACTCATGATTTGATACGTTACAATTTTTTAAACAAAATTATGTTGAAACAAATTATAAGGTAAAGAGCCCTTATTTTTTTAATTAAATGCTGCACATTTTGGAATATATAAATATATTTTCTGACACAAGCTAAATGGCTGTTTTAAAAACAAAATTCCAAAAAATAAAAAGACTCATATAATAGTAAACAAACTAATACTGTGGACTGTGCTGGTACTTTTATAAAAAGAAACTATAGCATATCTGTGTTTTTCCTTCTGGTATAAATGCTGAGGTCTTTGCACATTTACAATGTCCCTGCTGATGAGAAAACCTCTGGTCACTACTGGGGACTGAGATGGCTGGTGGTGGAGAGGGAGAAACTGTTTTCCTAAACCAGACAGCAGTATGTACAAGAGGTGTGTCATAAGTCCCCCTGCTCCAGGGGGTGCTGCCAGGGGACTGGCCACTGGCAAAATCAAATATAAAGTAGGATAGAGACAGGAGTTGAACATGATTATGTAGGTAAAATAATTAATAATACTTGTATAATTAATTATATAAAGTTATCAGTGTGACAATCTTGAATTTTTTTTTATAATAATTAAGCAAATAATCAAAATATGCATAAACTAATGTAAAAAGGAGAGGGTAAAATAATCTAATACCTGATTCTGTAACAGAACTACTTTCTCTTTCAGTCTGAAAAACAACTTCACACTTTCGCTATAAAAACAGTGATGCACTGTGTGATATCCGTAACGTGAGCACTCGTCAGAGCAAGCGGAGCTTCAAATCATCGGGTAAGCATGGTTTGGCTTATTAATAGTTTTTTTGCGTAATAGACGTCTGTGACAGTCGTCTTTCACTGTGCTGACGGTTTATGTGCATCATATTCATTCTTCTGTTAGTGCAAGCGTCTTTTTGCAGTATTTGCACAAAGTTTGTCTGGCGCACTTCACCGCTGTCATTTTACTCTGCCGCCCCACCACTTGCTCGCCGCTCATGCGCAGGTAAAGTGAGTTTGTGCAAAGAGCTTAGAATGACCAAGAGGCAACACTCAATAGAACGTTCCATTGCAACAGCAGCACCCAGCAACAGCCCCGGATTCCGCCATTTTGGAGTGAAAGCGGTTGGTTGCCCATTGGATCTTATTGCTGTCGCGATGGCAAGCAGCTGCTTTGTTTTTATTAATTTATTTAAAAAGCGCATTAAAACTGAGATACAACCTAAAAGACGACAATACAACACTTACTATGACAATCATCAGCACTTTTAATAGTTTATTTTACAGACTTAAAATATGCTGTTGTTCTATTGGAATTTTCATTCCAAAATGGCCACCGCGCCATCTAGTGGCTGTTTCCCAAATCGCATTAGAGTGTCGCCTCTTGGTGATTCTATGCTCTTTGGTTTGTGCCTGTAAACAGCGCCCCCTCTGTTCAAAACCTGTATCACGATTCATTCAACATTTTAACCAGTTTGAATTGTCACATATTTGAATAGATTTTTAACTGACTCATGGTGAATCGCTACATCCCTAATCATGAGTTTAGCCAAAAATATTAAACAGAATTCTGCTAGCTGTCAACACAAACAAATTACATTTAATAACACAAAATAGATGTTTAAATTGTAATAATATGTCACATTATTACAGTTTCTATGTATTTTTTTTTAAATAAGTCATTTTAAAACAGTAACATTTTTGAAAACCTGAATAAAATCCTTATTCTTATATAGCAACAATTCATATTACACAATTTCATAAGTTAGAAACAGCTGTAATATGGGCTACTGTTCCAACAGTTCCAAACATCCATGTGTCACATGCTGTAATGATATGCAAATAGTATTCAAATTGCTGTCCAATGGACTGCGGTGAGCCTGTGGGACTGACCTCAGACTTCAGAAGAGCCGGGTGAGAGAAATTGTTGTTGGCAGGGGTTGCTCTTTCACTGCACATCCGAGACCATTTGTGTAGCTTGTCTTATGACGGTTAATATGAAGATTTGGGTTAAAGCTAAGTGCTTGCCGAAGATCAGCACAAAAGGGCAATTTCCCCAACTAAAAGCCATGGAGAGGCCTGTGCTGTGACCTCTCGGCATGATCTCTCGCCTTTCTGCCGTCGCTCAGGCATGTGGTCTACCCCAGGTTAATCAGATATGTTCATGTTTTCCATTCATATTTCATGCCTCATCAAATTCAAATGAATTCATCTAAAAAAAAAACACCAACGGCAAAAAAAACGCAACTTTCCATGGAGGTGTAATGTTTCTGTACTGGTGCCTTGTTAGATTTATTTTGTTAATTTATTTATATTGTGTTTGTTTGTTTGTCTATTTTTACACCACAGGGCGTGATTACCAACATGCCAGCAGCAAGATGAGCAAATTTAGACCGGAGTGAGAACACCGTCACAAAAGGCTCTGTACAAACACACATTTTACAGGAAATACACACTTGGGCAGGGATGTCGAAGCGAGCTGCTTTTTGAAGTTATTTTTAGCTTCGCTCTTACTGCGTCCACTCTCTGTCAGTGGAGCGGTCCATTGGGGCAGCACTGCACAGACAGAAAGAGATGGAAAGAGAGAGAGAGAGAGAGAGAGAGAGAGAGAGAGAGAGAGAGAAAGAGAAAGCAATAGAGGGGAAAAACTGACAAGAGTTGATGTTTTAGCAGGAAACCTCAGCTGACCTGCAGGTGAATCGTGAAGCCCATTCCTGACCCACATACTCTGAACTGCTCTTTAAACATTAAACTTTATAAGCAGAGTTTTCTGTTTGGTATTAAAATCTTCCTTTTTTAAACAGCAAGTTTGGAGAGGACAGTCTATGTTTAATGATGAGAAATAGCAAGGCTACACTGTCAAAAATAAAGATACAAATGCTGTCATACTGTACTCTATCAAAAGGTACATTTAAGGTGCAATATGGACCTTTTAAAGTACAAAGATGTAGATTAAAGGTACCAAAAAGGATCTTTTGGGAACTCAAATGCAGTGTTTGGTGTAATTATTGACTAAGTAACTAGTTATTGTAATTAAATTACTTGTCTAAAGGACAAATAGGCAATGTCCCAAGGCATTGCTGTTCATTTTTAGGTTATTTAAATACAGTTACTTATACTATACTTGCTTTAAATACTGTATATAAATTAAAGTTATGTATAAATAAATTCAGATAATGTATCTCAGAAAATAAAGAGCATTTATCAAGAGAACTGCATTAATCAAGACATTGAGAAAATAGTCAATTACAATATGGGGTATACATTTAACAAAGCAAAGTAATTGAACTATATATATATAGTAGGGGTATATATAATGGAAATAATGGTTTCTTCGGTGCACAGCAATGCAGACGTGGACAATTCGGTATCGGTTCAGTAATAAATCCTAACTGCTTATTACGCACTGACGTCATTTATCTTATTTGCGCTATATTGCGGTAGCTTACTATGGCAAGGGAGGCGAGCACGAGTAATTAAAATGCTTCAACTACTAAAAAAATGCAGAACCTCTGCACAATTCATTGGGTGTGGGTTTGCTGGACAGTCTTTTACTGACACTGAAGTTACAGCAGAAGCCCCTATTTCACTGCTGTGGAGAAAATGAAAGTAAACTCCATTTCTCTCTCATTGAAGACCTTTGACCTGCTGGCATGACGTTTCCTCTACTATCGGCTGTTACAGCAATACTTGTGGACCCAGACACGATTGTGTCTGCAGAGCCAGTTTTCTCCACCGTGTCTATGACGGATCAGCTGAGATCGCCACTGACGTTTATCAGTGTCAATCATCTGTGAACAGCGTTAAAGGTACAGCTCATATATCTGACTGCTTGTATTAAAGGACAAAACTGTATTACAAATACACAGAAAATGTATTTATATATTATACTTTTTAATACAAGAATTCTTGTGCTGTGAAGTAAAATCTAAAATTGTGGCATGATTATCGTAACCTATATCCATATATATATATATATATATATATATATATATATATATATATATATATATATATATATATATATATATATATATATATATATATATATATATATATTTTTTTTTTTTTTTTTTTTTTATTATTAGCCCCCTTTGAGTTTTTTCTTTAGTTTTTTTAAATATTTCCAAAATGATGTTTAACAGAGCAAGGACATTTTCACAGTATGTCTGATAATATTTTTCCTTCTGGAAAAAGACTTATTTGTTTTATTTTGCCTATAATAAAAGCAGTTTTTAATTTTTCAAAAAACATTTTAGGGACTAAATTATTAGCCCCTTTAAGCAATATTTTTTTTTTAGATAGTCTACAGAACAAACCATCATTATACAATAACTTGCCTAATTACCCTAACCTGCCTAGTTAAACTAATTACCCTAGTTAAGCCTTTAAATGTCACTTTAAGCTGTATAGAAGTGTCTTGAAGTATATCTAGTAAAATATAATTTACTGTCATCATGGCAAAGATAAAATAAATCACTTATTAGAAATTAGTTATTAAAACTATTATTTTTAGAAATGTGTTGAAAAAATCCTCTCTCCGTAAAACAGAAATTGGGGGAAAAAAAAATAAACAGGGGGGTGAATAATTCTGACTTCAACTGTATATATATATATATATATATATATATATATATATATATATATATATATATATATATATATATATATATATATATATATATATATATTGCATATTGATATTATGCTTTTTTTGTTCAACAACTACACATGCTTTAATGGTAAATGTTATCAGTGTTAGGTAATTTAATTAAAAAAGTAATAAATTATTCATTACTTATTACATCATTACAACTGTATTTAAATTACACTTCTAATTACTTTGAAAAGTAACTTAGATACTCAAAAAGTAATTTAATTACTTCACTAAATACAAAAATTCACATAAATCTCAATGCATAGATAATATAAATTGAACTCTTAATTCTTTAAAGTTTGATAAACAGAACTTTTTAGTTTTGTTTGAAAAGTAGTGCTTAAATTTAAGCAATATTTGTATCAAAGCACAAAACATTTCAAATAAATGACACCATACTTCATACATACCATACTCTGACATACATTTCTACAACATGTCATTGATCCTTAAGTACAAAAAAGTGTGTTTTTTTCAACCACCCAAGTGTCTTTATACCTTAAATACCTTTATTTCTAAGAGTGTATTTACAGAACAGAATATGTAACATACTGTACATATCATGTTTCTGCCTTACTTAAGAATGAGTAGGGCTGCAACAATTTATTTTATATATCTTTTTCTTAATTGATTCATCTAACAATTATTAGAAAAAATTAATCAACTAAAGATTAAACAGTTGGGCTTTGATCAATTATTCAGCTTTTGCAGTTAGTTCAAATATTGAGTTATACTCTGACCCTAATAAATAAAACAAGGAAATCACTTCAGCTCTTGAAAATGTCTTTTTAATGAACTTGGAACCAACTGAATACCAATCTCCTTCAGCTTT